>WYDI02004211.1:0-71365 GCA_009867235.2 Psittacus erithacus | reverse complement strand
TCTGCTTCCTCCCAGCTTCCCCTCCTCCCTGGCAGAGCATGAGGCTCAGAAAGTCCTTGGTCACAGTAAACATTACTGAGCAGCAACTGAAAACATCGGTGTTATCAGCACTGTTCCAAGGCTGAAAGTCAAAAACGCAGCACTGCACCAGCTACTAAGAAGGAGAAAAATGACTGCTGCTGCTGAACCCAGGGCACTTCTTAAGCTGATTTTGATGATATTCAGCTATTTGACAACATTCTCCTGTCTACATATTTGGCAATCAGAACAAAACCAAAGTGTTTGTTCTTTTTTTTTTTTTCAGCATGGCTTCCTGGGCTGCTGCTGATGTTTTCAGTCTAATATAATTCCTGAGAAGTAATAATTTTCCCTTTTAATTCTCTTCTTTCAATCACAACTTGGAAGCTTATGCAAAGGAATTTTCATGGTCTTTCCAAGGGAATACTACTGCTATGTATCCCTAAACAGAGAGGAAACCTCAATAGAGATAAGTTAAATATATTGATCATTTGCTTGAGCTAGAGCCTTCTGCAGGTAAAGCCCTTACCATACTCACTTCTCTATGCAGTGAGACACATGTGCCTAACATTACATCACTGCTAAAATGCTTAGCTGTGTTGACAGCAATGGAACAGGAGGGGTTTTGCTGCGTTGATACACTGCTCTGACCGTAAAAATCACATTTTTCCCTGTAGTTTTGTAATTTTCTACTAAAAGTTTTCCTTTTGTAATGCAACAATTAAACTGCAGTCATGTAATCAAGACAGTCTAAATCATGCATATATTTAAAAGGAAAAAATGGACTGACAAAAAGATATATGTGCTGAAACAGTAGTTTCATACATACCTTAAATTAACAGATTTATAGAGGACATTGGCTTTCAGATGTTGTTAGTTGTAGCAACCTGTTCTTTTGCACATGTAAGTTACAGTATTTCTGTAAGCTCAGAAATTTTCTATTAAACCAGTATTTGAACACTACAGAGCTTTGAAAAACTCTCTTGTAAACTAAACTAAATCTCTTTTTCATGGTTTTACTACTGCTTCTCCAGCACAATGTCAATCATTCTTCTCTCAGCGGTCACTAACCATGTTATTTGTGTGTTTCCACATTGCTGCATCACAAAACATCATGCCCACTTGCCTCAAAAAGATAATATCTAACACATATGGAGACTGCCTTTGATCTCCACAGTCTATCTAGAGGTCACAGACCTGGCTTCTCCTCTCCCTCGCTTCAAATAACCCCTTTCATTTACTGTGAAACTAAACATTGGAAAGATAAAGTCAGGAAAATAAAGGTCTTGATTTAATAGCGTTTATGTGTTTAGCTGTTTCAAGGTGGATTTTACTCTCTCAGGTCACGTTATTAATTGCCCTGCATTTCTGCATCATGGTATACTGTATTTGTTTTCATGCATGCAGCCTTCAAAATTCAAGCTGCTGTTTAAATCAATATGTGCTTTGTTCATAACTTAATAGCCATTAAGGGTCTACTAATCAATTTGCAATAGTCAGCACTGAATCCACTGTGAATTCACACTGAATTCTGTGTGAATTGCATGGGAAAGTTCGGTAATTTTTCTCACTTTTTGGAAAACAGATTTGTATTTATTAATGTAAAGCTGTTAATGCAGGAGAAGTACATCAGTTGATCTTGTAAATTGTGTTAAAGATAAATCCGGATGGGAGGCCATAAAGACTCCTTACAATTGACCCCACAGCTCTGCAGGCACCTCAAGTTCTTCATGTTCTCACTCTGATGCTCAAAACCTCTTCAGTTATCACCACTCCAATTACTCACCGATGCTCAGTAGGTACTTATACACAAGGAGCGTATCTGCTTAACTCCCTTTAAGAAGACAAGCCAGCAAGAGTTTTCTAAGCATATTTAATAAATGAAAGTTTTGCAGGAATTACCTTAGCAATTGCTGGTTTGGTTTTTTTTTAACAGAAGTTAACTGAGAAGGAATCATTTTTCCTCTATAACTTTTTTGGGCTTAAACAACTAAAGGCCAGGCCAGTCACCCAAATTCTGTTATCTTCAATAATGTAAGAATCCAAGCTTCAACAGAAGGAACCTTAGACATGAGGTCACTACGTGTCTTGTAGGAATACATAAGTGGGCATAAATGCTGTTTCTTGCCCATAAAAATTGTATAGAGACAAGGAGATGTGTCTTCTTAGAGCAGAGAGATCTCTATGACCTCACAGCTTAGAGGTTAGGTCACTCAGAATGTGCATAGTAGAGAATCCCTGGCTCTGGGTCCACTTGTCCTACAACTATTTGGGGATTATTTCTGCATTTCAAGTTAAATCTCTATTGGAAATAAAACAACCTTATGAAAGGTCTGGCATTCAGATGCTTTCCACTCTCTTAGCAGATTACTTTTTCTCTCGCAAGTTTGTTCTGGCCTCCTTCAGTATTTTCTATGCAGTGGGCAGAAGAAACAGGAGAGATGAGCTCCAGAATACCCTCTGGGTCCAGGAAACTCTTCAGAGAGGTGAGAGAGAGACAGAGCTGAGAAGAGTGGATCCAGGCATCTGGACCACTCACACCATGCATGATGGCTTCATAGCTAGAATATTAACTGTGAACTGCGTCCATCTCTTTTCTTCCACCTGATCAGTTTTCAGAATAACTATTACATTATTCCATTTGACTTTAAGGCAAGTAAGAAGTCACCTTTGGGAGAAGATTTTGCACCAGGATCCCAAGTAGAGGGCAAATTATGTTGGAAGAGGGTGAGATTTAAAATGCTCCTCAACACTTTCTCTAATTTAGTGTCTGCTCATAACAAGGACAGGTGTCTGTCTCCTCTGAAAATTCATCACCTGAACAGACAGCTGAAAGGCATCTGGGAGCAGGTGCCCTGGAGCAAGCACAAGGCATTCAGTGGTGCATCACTTATGGGAGATCCTGCATCCACTTCTAAAGGACAGAAAGAAAGATGCACTTATGTAATGCTGACAAGAGGCAAGTGTGTTTGTGCGCACTCTCTGCAAGAAACTGCTTTACACCAAACAAATGAAGGAGTCTCCTCAGTCAGCAGTGTGTAAAGATAGAGTTATAGGATAGGAAAAATAAAAGTTACTTTTTGTACATGTAGATATTTGTATATCCTCCACACACCATCCTTTACTTCAGATTTTGCCTACAAAACATTAACTTCCTATGCCTCCTGTTTTACGTGCAGTTGGACACAGCTTTAGTCCTTTTGGCCAACAAACAAACTACAGTTAGTTCTGCTTGTGTCTCAATTACTTGCAGGGAAACTCTGTTGAATGCAATTATAAAGCTAGTTAGAACTGGAGGTATTTCCACCTCGCTTTTGTGGCTATAATAATTTTTTGATGCATTTGTTTTTCATGATAGAGCTAATTGTTCTTTTTTTTTTAATAAATCAGATCTCTCTTGATACATTTCTCAGCCCATCACTTCTGTATTAAGTCAGGGAAGAGGTGCCAGCAGATACTAATGATCTTGCTATACACTGGCAAACTTCGCTGATGAAAGCAAAATCTAAAGTAACACTAATACTTTAAGTGGTATAGATTGTCCTATGTGATATTTAAACACATTAAGGGAATGGCTGAAGAAAAGGTTGATGAGTTTCAATGTGAGAAAATGTTAAATGATGTATTAATGAGCTAAAAATAGCAGTGCTGCCTGTACATTGCTGAGTAAGGGTGGAATGTAGAGATAAGGGAACTGGGTGGGTTGGAGGGGTAGATACATGAGTATGGAATATGTTGCTCAGCTATAGAAAAAAAGATTAATATGAAAAAAAGAAAAGCTCTACTTGGAGAATCTTCCTCTGAAGTTTGTGCATCCAGATTTAGGCTATTGAAGGGTGAGAAAACATCTACAGAAGGACTGGAAACTTAGTAGAGGTTAGTGAGGCAATGACTGATTTTTCATAGTTTAAGCTTAATATGCAGATTATATCCAAAGGAAAAATAACAAAAATAATTAAAGTCATGGGAACTGGAAAGACCTCAATATGAGGAAAGATTAAATATGCTATGACTATTTTGTTTGGAAAGTAAAAGGAACTAGGGCATCAGAATTAAAAATAACAATAGCTAGAAAGCAATGTAGTCTTTCCAAAATTTAAAGAATGGAAAAATAATTAAAAGGCAGCAGATAAAGAATAGTGAGCTTAATATACTATTCATGCAAATAACAAAACTATCTCCCTATTTTAGAATGTTATTTTAAAAAGTGGCTTAGTAAAATTAGAAAGAAAAATAGACATACATAAAGAACACACAAATTTCCTGCTTCTGAAACCACAAGGACAAAACTAGAAAGAATGAGACAAGACAGTCTGCTCCATGCAAGAAAAGTGTCATTTAAAGGCAGTTTTCAGCATAAGATGACATTTTTGAAGACAACAGAGCTTCAGGAAGTAAGGCTAACATTTACACAGTGGCAATTAACTTTCTCATAGCCTAGAAAATGCATCCTTTCATGCTGTGGGTCATTCAACATAAATTAAAACTATTTTGTACTTTTATTCAGTTAATCCAGATGCTATTTTGACACAAATATTTGCAGCCATTTCTGAAAGAGAGTGACAGTAGGGAGGAGGAATCAAAATGATATCTGTTGACCCCTCACATTTTCCTTATGTCTTTCTGAAAAGAAAAAATTCAATAATAAAAAATAAAATAATATTCTGTGACTAATGAAAAAGGCAAAAGAAGCTGATATCCCATGCTAGAAGTGCAAACCTAAACCCTAAAATGATATCAAGTATGTTCAGCATCAGAACACAGAGTGCCTCAGGGTTATATAAATTGAATTGAAAGTTACTAACAGGACTTTATCAGGGTTGGTAAATTCCAGCTCAGTCATGATTTACAGAAAATCCCCTTCTGAACTTGAAGGTTTTTAGTTTTCCACAACTCACAGCAGTTACTGGAGTATTGGGCCAAATGCCTGTGTAGAAGTAAGATCACTGCATAGTGAAACCCCTTCATTCCTCCACTGGACACAGGGCATGTGCTTTGTCTCCAGGGCATGCCAAATAGACAGGGTAGGACTGTGCTGCTGCTGGAGGCGATCACATCACATAACACCTGTCAGAAACTAAGTAGGCAACATTTTAAACAATCCTACAGCATTTCAGCCAAAAGGTATTAAACACCAATTTGTGCCAATTCTTGTGGCAACATTGTTCTTTGTTCTAATTCCTTTATGATTATATTTATACCCTGCAGGAGATTATGATTCAGAGATGCAAAGCATCTCTTTGGTAGGTGTGGCCTCCATTTTTGATGGATGGCTTGTTAAAATCAGCTTTTATATGTGGAGCTAAATATTTACATGGGCAAACATTTTACTCAGTAGCTGCACAGTGTTTCCCTTGCTGTGACCATCATTATTAAGACTTAACAGAAGATCTGTCTAAATTCCCAAAAATGGTGGACTGCAGAAAGGACGCTGGGAGGCTGAACATGGTAGTCCTTTTTCTAGCACACTACTGTCATTAAAGCAATATTCAGGCAGCCTCAGTGGCTGGCCTGACATGCATCTCCACTCCAAACAAGTGCCTAGAGAAGTACCTGTCAGGTGATGGAGGTGCCTCCATTTCAGCCTTGGAGTGGGTGCACTCCTGGTCATGACAGGAATGGCCACTAGCTTCTTGTGAGAGGAGTAACAGTGAGCAAGCTATGGAACAACCTAAACATCAGCAAGTTGCATTAACCCACAAACACTGAGATTTATTCCCCTTGCAGTCTCCTGCTTTACTTACAATTACAGGCAAAGAAAAGCACAAAAATGCCCCATATTGTGACACATGATCCCCACTTTCATAGATACCTGAGAAGTTCTTAATGGATCCTTCCTCCCTATTTCAATGGGAAGAGAGGTCAGTATACCTCTCTCTTTTATGTTCCTCCTCAAATGCTAAATATTGTTCCTCTTCCTGTCCCGAATTTTAAAATAGTATACTTGTTATCTGAGAAATTCTAGCTGATCACAGGCTTATTATTCAATAAAATAAATCTTTTTGCCTTAATTCTTAACATTGGCCTATCTAACAGAGCATTACCATCAAAACAAGCAAAGAGAACAAGGCTGCAGAGCAATAGTTATTTTCAACATTCAGTCCAAATTCATCATTTCAAAGGCTGACTGAAGTGAAGAGGAATTCTCTTTATTTTATAACTCAGTGAATGGAAAACTGGTTCTGAAGTAGATGAGAACATTTTACTGAACTACTCACCTTAAACAGCTTCCTCCCTCCAGAAGAAAGCTACTGATAAATAATTTTCCCATAGTTACGAAAATGATTTGTAGAAGTTAAATTGTTCAAGGCTAATCAGGCTAATCTGAGGGAGAGGAAGTTTACCCTCCATTTCCCAACAGATTCTCTTTAATTTTGCAGTCACATTGACAGGTGGCCTCATCACTCAGGCATTACAGACCACCTTGAAGATATCAGCACCACTGGCCTTTGAAGTCGGAATAATCAACAAGCTATTTGATACTCTATCAGATGAAATGGCCCTGTCAGAAAAGGCTGGCTCTCAGGTGTACTGATTGTCTATCGAAAAGAAATAACTTGATACAGTTTACTATGGTACAGATTCATAGACCTTGTGGGATGTTATAACAGATGTCTTTTTAGGTGCACTTCTTCACAACATTTCTTCAAAAAATATTCCCAAGCCACATTTAACAGAAATTATAATATTCCAATTTCCTGTGTACAATATTCCTGTGAAAGACAGGTAAATTCATTAGGTATGGTTAGGGCCACAGATGAACAGATTCATGTGACATATCCATGTACAAACCCAGTCAAAGCCTTAATTCAGGTATAGGATAGTAGATAGTATTAAGAAAATCTCAGTTGTTTTACAGTGGTTAACATTCTGGAAGCTGCTGAAATCTGGAACAGATTATTTTCAGAAAAGGCCTTCTTTTTTTACATTTAGGATTATCTGGGATAGTAGAAGACTTTTTTTCTCAGATTTATTTTGCCCTCTCAGTATATGTTGTTATCCTTGATTCCAATAATATGACTTGCATGCAACAAATCTTATATCTTAAAGAAGTTGAGCAGAAACCAAATTCAAAAATCATTAACTTAAATTCCACTCTCACATTTCCATATAAACATTTACCTTCAGAGTTAAATATTGGCTGGAAAGACTCAAGTGCTTTGCAAATCCATAGGACTCAGAGAGACTGAAAAGAGCAAAGTCTAGATATTTTTTCCAAAAATTTCAGTTACAGAAGTATAACAATGAACTTCCTTCTTAATGAACTAGTATTTTGTAATGGCTCCAAAATTGTGGGAATAGGTCTTTAAAATTTAAAGGTCATTCATTTATGTTTAGGCAAGTTGCAGTTGAAAGCAAGAAAAATAAAAAAAAAATCAAAAAATGCTTAACATCTCCTTGTTTAATTGAGCTTTTGACTAATTCATAAGATTTCTTGGGCAGAAGCAAATAAAAACTTTTTTTTCAACAAGTTTCAAGTCTAGCAGTAGTTTACGTCAGGGGCTGAGAAAGTTATGCTATGGCTGTGTCTTTATACAACAGGCAGGAAACTCTCTTTTCCATGAAAGACCCTGGCTTGTTCTAACAGTCATTATTCATCAGAAACAATCACAGAATGTTCATTCAGTAGTAAATAGTCTATTTGATATCATTAGAGCAGCCCAAGGACTTAAAACCACCCCTTTCTTAGTGTGCAGGTGTGTTAGGTCTTGCAGTCCGCATGCAGAATCACACTGGAGTCCCTGGCAGAGGACAGCTGCTCTGATTTATTAGACCTTTAGAAACAGTATTGCTCCTGTTATCTACACATAATCCCTTAAATTTGTTTGACAGCTAAAGCCTGAAGCAACACTCCTGGACAAATCTTCAAGTATCAACTTTGGTGCTGATAGTGAATATAGAAAAGAAAGGAAAAAAGGAAAACTGGAAGGGAAAAAAAAATGTTGAACTTACTTAAATATAGATCTCTTTTCTGAAGGGAAGATTAATCACCATTTTCACTGAGCAGCATTAATGATTTTTAAGCAACTTGCTCCTGTAATTAATTATTCTTCATAATCTCATCTCTTGTAGCAGCCATTTTCATGGTAAATGATGTATTGGAGGTTTTCTGTGCATGGTGAAAATAAATCAAGGAAACATACACAGACAAAAGCTGTGCAAAGATGGAGTACTTTGGAGCAATTCTGTGGATTGGCTACAGCTGAGGCTTGTCAGAGAGGCCTTGAGTGATGTAGCTGCTGGCTGCAATGAAGATTTATCAGAGGTGAATTTGACACACTGTGTACAATCCAACTGCCTGACAGGAAAGAGACGAGCTGTGCTTACAGCCTACAGTCCAAATGCTGTGTATGACAGATAAGTAGGAATAAAAATCAGGAATGTGTTCTGAATTTATTTTAGACAAACATCTGTTGACAGCCTAGATTGGGATTTTCGGTTAACAAAACAGAGAAAATGTGCATGCACCAGGGGAGGTTTAGAGTAGATATTAGGAAAAATTTCTTCTCAGAAAGGGTGATCAGGGAACAGGGTGCTCAGGAAGTGGTGGAATCACCATCCCTGGAAGTGTTCAAAACCAGCATGGATGATGCCCTCATTGACATGGTTTAGTGGTGGACTAGGCAGTCCTGGGGTGATGGTTCAACTTGATGATCTTAAAGGTCTTTTCCAATCTCATTGATTCTGTAATTCTAAGAAATACATAGAGCTTTGCCCTGTGGTTGAAAACAGGTTGTGAGGCTGTAGAGCAGAAGCCCAGAAAATGTGCAGACAAGTCTCATGATTACAGGCCCTGACTCCAAATACCTGCAACCATTTAGTACAAATGCTGGACTAGGTAAGGTGTTTTTATGGACCTCCTACTTGTGATTAAAGCAGAACTAGCTGGAGATGTGATAGATGCAGCACTAACAAAGAGATGGGAAAGTTTAAGATTCAGAGGGAACTGAGCAAGACAATTAGCTGAAAACAGCCCTGGATTTGAGGAGACTAGATTTTGGGTGGTTCATGAAACTGGTAGGCAGGATCCTGTAGGAGTCAAAGGAGCCATGGAAAGCTTCAAGGACATCATCCTCAAAGAATGAGGATGAATCCAACAAGATTCCATCCAACAAGAAGCATCCACCCTGAGCTGAGCAGGCAAGAATATGGGCATGCATGGCAGGAAGAGGGCTGGCTGAGCAACCTGAATGAGTTCAACTGCTAAAAAGAAACATACAGGAGACAGAGGTAGGAATAGGCAACCAAGGAGGAATAGAGAAGCATCACAAAAGCAAGCTGAGATGGAACTGGGATGGCTAAAACTTTGTTGGGGTTAAAACTGGTGAGAGATGTGGAGCAAGAGCAAGAGCTTCTGCAGATATATTGATAGCAAAAATAAGATCAAAGAAAATGTGACTCCACTTCTTAATGCAACAGGTGACCTTGTGCTGAAGAACATAGGAAAGACTTGGGTATCAATACCTTCCTCACATTAGTCTTCACTGCTCACAGGCCTCCCTGGTCTCTAAGCATTAGAGAAGATTTCAAGGGAGACATACATTACTCAAAGCAGGGAAGATAATGTTAGGGACTACTTAATTAAGCTGGACACATACAAGTCCATCAGACATATCAGGAGGTATTCAAGGATGTCAAAGGAACTGGCTTATGTCATTGAAAGGCATTTGATAAGCTTCTAACAATTGCGGTAATCTCCTGCTTACTAGAAAAAAGTCAAATGCAACACCTATATCAAGAAACAGTGAGGAGGATGATGTTCATCCTAAATTCAGTGTCTGGGAAGATTGTGGAGTACATCCTTCTGGAAGCCATTTCTAGACATGTAAAAGACCAGATTACTGGGAATAGCCAGTAAGGATTTATTAAAGAAAATTAATGCCACCTAGACTTTAGCAAGACCTTAAACACTGTTTCTGATAGGGTCTTTGTAGCTGAACTGAGGAGAGATGGATTGAGTGTGTGAACAATAATGTGGCTGAAAAACCTGCAAGACACTTGGGCAAAGAGAGCACTGGTCAGTGGTTACAAGCCCATTTGATATCTGGTGATGAATGCCATCCTTCTGGGACTGATATGGCACTATTTATCCTCATGTTCTGTTCATATTCATCATGCTCTCAGATATCGTTGTCAATGACCAGAACAGTCATGCAGAGGAACTTCAGGAAGTTCAGCAAAGGGAAATGTCAAATCCTGTATCCAGCATGGACTAACCCCATGCATCAGTACAGGTTGGGGTCAATTAGGTCAAATGCAGATTTGCAGAAACAGGGGATTCTCAAAAGTGTCAGTTTGAACGTGAGTCAGCAACGCAACCTTGCAGCAATGAAGGCTGCCTGCATACTGAACTACATTAGAAAGAGCATAGCCTGCAGGATTTGTAAAGTCATCTTTTTTACCCTGTCTGATGTATTTATATGAATACTCTCCCAGAGCCTGTTTGCAAATTGTCTGGTTGCTGCAAATCCACTTGGTCAGACCTGAAAATACATACCCACAATTCTGGCAAAAGTCATCTTCCAGAGGCATATCTATAGCAACTGAGCGATCAAACAAACGAGGATCATTCTTGAGGAAGCTGTATTCCTAATCCACCTGAACTTTCTGAATATGCTCATCATCATCCAGTTTGATCTCTACAATGTTTTGGCAGGCAAATTTGTAATATTACATGCAATTTCTAAATTTTGTATTTTCTGCTCTTTTTTTAGGCTAACTCTGAGTCTGCATCAGCACAATTCTGAATTCTGCAGTTCAGAATATGTAATTGACTGTAAGTTTCAGTCAAATGCCAACTGTCATCTCTAATAACTTATCAAGCACAACAGGCAAATAGCGAAGTTTTAATAACAAGCAAAAACACTGTCGAACTGAATTTATTTCCAGATGTAGAATGAGAGGCTTTCACTTCTTCCTCCAACAGGACTGGCACTCTAATGCCTTTCAGCATGATTTTTAAGGCATTCATTTGTTATGTAACATCCATCAATTATAAAATATATTTATGAGGACTTGCTAGCAGTCGTTAACAGCCGTATTGTGGGATCACATTTACAAGGCCTAATGAAATGGGAGAGCAAGAATAATCGGATTGAAATTGGTAAATGAAAACTCATTCCAGGGGGAAAAAAGGTGTAAAATTGATGAGATCTGACGTGTCATCAAACAGTGAGGATTCAATTAAGATCCAGTGGAGACATATACAGTGCTTATTGTAAGTGTTTAACGGCAAGAATAACAAATGTCTCACAGAAATGCACAGTTAAGCATTACTTCTCTTTCTACTACTAAATGAAGTCATGTGGGTAAATCTTTTCCTATCCTCAGACTTAGCATTTGTCTCATGTTTTTATGTGGGTATTTCTTCTCTATTTGTAAAATACAAAATATGAAGTAAAATGTTTTTCTCAAAAAGAAAGTTAATTTGGTGGATTTAAATCAGATGCTTGGAAAAACTTTATCTGTATTCTTCAGAGAAAAAACAAATGCATTCCAGCTCATTCTCAAATAAAAAGTTAAGTATTAGAAAAGTTAGAATTATGAGAAGTTTGAAGTTTCCACACCTTGAAGAAAAAGCAGTTGTTATTAATAAAATTATTAATGAGTGAGCTGAATTTCAAGGTTTTCAGTTAGCACCAATTTCCTCTGGCAGGAATGAAAAATTATTCCAGTGACATAAATTGCACCGAAAGCTTAGGGTGTCTTTGAAAGAGCCTGAGTGGACTCAACAATGATTTTTTGGAGCAATTATCTCTAGTTCCAGCAGGTTTCCTTCCCATACTAATCTAAACTCATGAATCTGTGCATCAGAAATTTAAGTTTTTAATCAATTGACTTCATTGATACAATCAAATAATAGTAAGTTGACGAACTGTGATGTAGTCTCAACTTCACACAAGGCTAAGATGCTCTGTTTTCAGGGTTGCTAGGCCTCCCACCTACTTACTCAAATGACCAGCCTCACCAGTCATATAGATTACTTACCTGAAATCCTTGTCTGCACTATAGAGCAGTAATTAAAATAACTAGAAACTACTGTTCGGTGCATCTTAAGTGAAGGTGTCGGAAGTATTCCACAAATGCCTGGTCAACAACCTCAGTACTTTGTCTGCCCTTAGTCCTGAAGTGACTGTTATAAAACTATGACAAAATAAAGCCCAAGCAGCTATAGTAAGAAGTAGAGTTTGCATGATAGAGCTACGAATGGTGCAGAAGAGTACTAGCTATAGGTAGTACCTGTAAGTGATGCAAAAGAGAAAATTATGGTTTATCTAGAAAACTGACTGCAGTATTACCCCATGTTTTCCCAGAAAAAGGCAACAGCCAAAAATGTTGTATGGATAGTATATTCTGACTGTTGAACAGCATAATAATAGTAACAACAGAATGAACAGCAGAGATAGATTTATTTTTGCTGCCTGGAGCAGGTCTTTATGAAAGATGTCTTGCCTATCAGGACATTTCACTTTAGAATAGGAAGCCACAAGTGTGATGAGCACAGTAAGAAATGAAAGAGGTTTCTCCAGCTACCTGCAATGAACTGTGTCTTCTGTATCGTCTTGACAAGCACCCCAGGCTTAGTGCATAAGCCACCATACCAGGATGCACAAGTGTAACTGTGGACCTCTGTGGACGCTTGTGCCTTCCAGCGCATAGGAGGTCAGCTACAGGAACTTTCTATAGAATAATGATAATTGTCATAGAAAGGACTCCTGTAATCTTGTCACTTACAATAAATCACTAGTCTGAACTACTGCCCATCAAAAGTCAGAAAATTTTTGCTAATCAGCTCCACACTGAGGGTAATTATTTTTCTCTGCAATAGTACTCAGTAGGTTGGTGGTATAAATAGAGCACCTAGTTTAGAAAGACAGCCAATCTTGATTTAAAGATGCCAAGTGACAAAATTACAACATCCCTTGGAAATCAGTTCCAAGGGTCAATTACCACTTAAAAAGTTGCACCTTATTTCCAAATTTGTTTAAGTTCAGCTTCAAGTTGATTGTATCATGTGATAGACTTGCCTCCCATAATGATGTTTCTGCAGTACCAAAAATGCTGTCCCAGTATAGGGATTTTCACTTCTACCGTGCTGATGTTGCTGTGAAAGGGAGGAAAAAGAATATAGAAAAGGCACACCTTTTGAGATTCGTGATTTTCTCAATCTGTAACACTAACTATTTTATTTCTGAAACACCGTAACAGCGTAATGTTTGATCACTCTGGTCACAAAAGTCAGCTCAGAGCACACTGAGCTACGACACTACCTTGCCAGGAATAACAAGTTGCTTACTTTATGCAGTCCAAATTGAAAACCTAGCCAAGATGCTGCTACTGCTGTGAGAGTGAACAGAAATGGTGGAGCAGCTGCTGTTGCTAGGAACTGGGGCAGGCCCCTCTGTTACCAGCAGTCGCTAGTATTCATCAACGTCTTCAACTGCTGCAAGAAGCAAAACTGATTTTTCGGCTGCCTGTCTGTTCCTTTATGACGATAGGCCCTATCTTACCTACTAGAAAAAAATTATCAATTTTGCTTCTGCTGCTGCGAAGACTTAAGCCTTTATATCTGACATTTTACTTTGGAAATCCAACTGCTAGCTCTAAAGGATGAAAGAAAACAAAAATCTGTTCCTAATTTACTAGCTGATACAGTACATACATTAATTATATTACTACTATGTTAGGAATACTGCCAAGATGGATTATACTTCTCATGAGCTTGCTAGATGATTACATAAATACCTCAGAATATTTACACTGAAAAGCCCTTCTCAAGCTGCCTGTTTTCTGAATGGTCATTTCACATCAAAATCTGTCAGCAAGATAGAAAAAGTACAGACAATGCCAAATTGTCTGTTTGTTTAGATTGCATTTAAGTAATTTTTCTGTGTTTATTCCTCTTCTGTTTTCAGATTAACACAGCTGTTTTGCTCAGGAAAATCATTACTCACCAATCATAACAAAGAACTAGTAGCACGGGACAAAATATCAGCAAGTTTACAAGTTGGTGGATTACAAATAGAATGAAAGGAAGCACCTAGGGCACTATCCCATGCTACAAGTTGACATGTCATTCTGCAGCCTCTAGCCTGACCTTTTCTTAATATCAGGTGAGAAATAAAGAGACTGCTGCTAGAGCAGCTGCTGTACCTTTAGGCAGGTAACAGTATCATCTTCATGAGTGACATCTATGCCACGTTTGCGGCATGTCAGGAAGTCCTTAAAACTCTGCTGATCAAAACAATACAAGATTTTCATATTGACCTTGAGGTGATGATCAAATATGGTCACTTGCAAACTGCACACATGTGGAACCCAGCCGTGCAGCAATGGACCTGTTAGAAATTTTTGTTATGTGAAAGGTTCATTTATATCCTGATATGTTCACCCTATTTTTCAACAGGAAAGCACTGGCATCTTTGATAATGATTCTGTTTCCATAAACGTACTCATCTCTGTTATTTTAAATGTGATTGCTTCTTCATGGAGTTTCTGACAGCCTTCTCCAATTATGACCTGTTCAACACAAAGTGGTAAATATTTGTACTTCATTCATTTATTTAAAATAGCGCTAACAATTATACTTAATAGTCAAGAGATATATTCTGTACTGCTGATAGATCCTATTGCTATCTTTAAGCAGCACTGGAAGTTGGCAGTTTAATAATATTCTTTGTTTTATAGATTTTGTTCAGTTACTAATCTGAGGTAGTTCTTTCCTGTCTTGATTTATTTTTTTAATCATTCGGTATATTACATAGAAATGAAATCCAGAAATGTGGCAATGAATAGGTCAGCGCTAGTATTTGTGTAATATGTGTATTTCTGGAAAACAAGAATTACATGGCCAAGGGAAAAATGTTGGAAGGATTAAGACTTACATGATTTAAAAGGCTTTAACAAGCTATAACACTCTCATCTGGAGCAGCAATACAACCAAACAGAAGGGTTAGTGATGTACAGCTGTTTCACCATCTAAAGAAACATGTAACTAAACATTCTAAATTGTGCTTGGCAGATTGATCTTTCTGCCAAGAGTGAGGAATGAGAACCACAAAACTCAGAACAGTAAGTTCCTTAAGCAGATAATACTAAGAGAAAAAAGTTGCACTGTAAATGTGTTGCTTTCTTGAAGATTTAGGCCTTTCCTAGTTATTGGAAGGCTTTCTTTTCCAGTCAGTTTTACAGTCCCCAGTCTTCTGGAGCTACAGCTCTAAAGGTTCATAGAATCAGAGAATAGGTCAGGTTGGAAGGGACCTCAGGAAGTCATCTAGTCTAACCTGCTGCTCATGATGAAGTTGGTGCTTGAGGCAAGTGCTTAGTGTGTAGAAGCCCAATGGAAATCTCTGTTCAAAGACATGACAACCTAAGCATATCCAGATGCTCCAAGCAGCTATGAATAATTTACTAGTGGAGGTATAGACATGTATGCTCTAGATCCAGAGTCATGTACAACTGGATGACTGTCCTGATGTTACAACTTTAAGCACAGGGCCAAGACCTGCTAACTAGTTATCATAAATGGCCTGAATTTTAGCAAGTTAGGAGGTTTTTTTGCTACACTTCAAAGCAATTTCACTTACTCCATGTTCTTCTCTTTCCATCTTATCCCATGATCTTCTCTTTCCATCTTTTTTTCTCCAGTATGTTGCCACAGTGTCCTTATGCCATTCTGACAAATATCAGCTAGAAAGTGATTCTAAGCAGCGAATACCACAATGCTGGTTTCTGTATGAATAGTAAACACGTGGAAATAAAAGGAATACAAAATAGAAGACCTGTTTACAGACCAACTGGATAATCTACACCATTCAGGACCAGAAAGCTAGAGTTACAGTAAAGTCTGTATAAAATATACTTTTTTCTTCTTTTTGAAGAGGATTTATGCTGTGAAGCCTCCATTATAAATGCCCCACTTTGAATAAGGCCTGGAACTACATTATTTTGATAAAAGTAATTTCTTGTGTTAACTCCAGGGCACTTGCATTCTATAGAGATTTAAAGTACAGGTCTCAAATTAAAGCCAGACATTTTCCTGTGTTGACAAAAGAAACTTGGGGGCAAATCAGTTATAGATCATTTTATAAAGCTAAGGGCAAGTATACGTAAAGCTCAGATTTTTAAAAATAAGAACTTCAAGAGCAGTTAATATGAATTTATTAGATATCAAAATCTGAAATTTAGTATAAAGATTTCAAGAGGTGATTTCTTACATGAACTTACCTGTTTATAAACCAAGGAAGGATATGTAGGATGGGAAACTACACCTATAGGGTAACACTCAGCTAGGAAATAACTATGCTATACACCGACCATTGTGAAAAACAAGTCAGTCCTACCTACAGGTCAGTGCAACTTGAGGACTTACTAATTAAAGATTTTTTTTTCTTTCCCTCAGAAGGAGAGATCTTAAAATAAGAAAATTCTGCAGTACCGCCTTAATGGTCAGAAACAGAATGAAAACCACCCTTCTCACACAGTAGTCTTTTTATAAAGCCTGGATGGAAGCTGGGCCCTGGCAGTTTGGGATGGGAAAAAAAATTAATTGTGTACTGAGACATGAGACAGTAATAACTCACACAGGCTTCACTGCGTCATGCCAGATAAAATAAAAGTGAAGCCAAGTAAGAGAGACCTGATGATGAAACTAGTGCCATCCATTTTTTCCCCACCAATTGGAAAGACCAGAAAGAAAACAAAAACCCTAGATACAAAGTTATTCCACTCTCCCTATGGCTGATCCACCTAATCCAAGGAAGAAATCCAGTTAATGCTGCTAGGAGATGTTATTTTGGTTGGATGAGCACACAGACCTGGGCTAGGTAATCCAAGTAAGGATCCTCTTTTAAGAAAAAAAGTAAACCTGTGCTTTGTGTGCAGTCTGCAGAGAGCAATTGTTCTGTGAGAGCCAGCTGACATGGGATATTGAAGAGACGAAAGATGATGGTGGGAAAAATATATATCATTTATCAGCAAGCTTTTGGTACTTAAGCTCTTTTCAAGACACAGACACATGCAAAGGTGTACAAACATGTAGTATCCTCTTGTTGACATTTCAGTTTTCCTGTTTCTTTAACCTAAAATAGATCTTCCTGATCTTAGTACAAGAAAAATAGTAAGAAAAATAAGCCTGTAAAATCCAGCTTACCATGCATGCATTTTTTAACAATGTAATATTAATAAATGTATGATCCCCTTGTCTTCAGCATTCTTGTGGCTGATGAGAACCAGAAAGTGAAATCTGCCAGGAATTTGTAGTAAAATAAAACTGACTGACAAAAATGCAGCAAAACCCTATAAAACTGACCACTGGTTCATTTTGAACACAGCTGAATGAACATCTCATAGTTTAAACTTCTACTCAAGTTCTTGACATTCTATTCAAATAATAAAAAATTTGTGAGTCAGTACATATAAATCTCAATAACTTTTTCTAAAACAAAGATACAGCTTTAATTTTACAGGACACAGATAGATATATTTTGTACCCAAATTTCATTCCTACTCTTCACAAAATATATGTATGTAGACATAGTTTAAGTTCGCATGGATACACACACAGAGAAATCCATTTAGTATTATTCAGAAGCTGATTGAAATATATAATAGTTGTATTTAAATATAACTTGTACAACCCTCAAAGAGACAGAATTCTTTCATCTAAAGTCAATATCCATGAAAAGACATAAAAGTCCTAAAATGACTAGTACCAGTATAGTATACGTCTGCACTGAACTAAAAAAGCGGAACATTAGAAACCTCATTTGAAAAATAATCCTATAAGAAATACAATATATTTCAAAACGGAGGAAAGTACAGAGGTATTTATTTTTAAAATGTTCCTAATACTTCCCTGAGTACTTCTTACTGGTGTAATCAAACCACCATTTTCAAGGAAATATCATATATTCAGGTTCTTTGCTGAAATACTTAAAAATGTATTTTGAAGGTAAAGGTAGTAGATTTTTAGTCATGATCTCAATTCAGAATTATAAACTAGCATTCAGATGCCTCACTCAGAACCATTACAGTCAGCATTTTTAGTGTCTTTTCTGTGATGACTTTTTAGTGACTTTTCTGTGATGACTTTTTAGTGACTTTTCTGTGATGACTTTTTAGTGACTTAAGTACTTCCAACTTCTACTGAAAAGAATGCAATGAGTTGCTGAAAAACAATGTGAACTTCTAGGAAGCTCTTCACCCCTTCCTAGGCAGCTGCAGGGAGTTAGATAATCTAAAGGTAATCAGGTGAGTAGGAAAAAAATTTCTAAGTACAAACTTATTTGATAGAGAAGAAAACATTGAAGTGTTTTTAAACATCTTAAGAGGAAAATGAAAGTCCAGTGCAATTCTGACCAAAAATTCATTATAATCAATAGTTACATAAAATCTCCCTACTTGTGACTACTTAGGTACATATAAGATCAAAAAATAATACATTTCTAACCAGGCTAGCTATTTTTCATTTATATAAGTACCTGAACCCATACGTTTGTGTATCTATAGCTTAGAGACATTAGTTATTTATTCATATGTTCAGAGCTCTCCCTCAGCAGTACCACGAACAGGCTGAGGCTGCTCAAGTGACAGCTTTATGGAGAGCCGTTATTTGCCTTTCCACAAATGACTCTTGCTTGTGTCATGGTTTCATTTGGAGATTCTTTGATCACTTCAGATCAGAATATACCCCTGATGGGTACAACGCATAAATCAGTAGTTCACAGAATGTCCTGCCTTTCCCGCAGCAAGTATAAATATTGCTGCTGGCAACTAGTGTAAACACAAGTGAATATGCCCTCAGGTGTGCCCTACAGAAACCCTCAGAATATTTATTTAAATGTTGCTATTTCCCTGTCAACTAACTTTTTCATTTGTATGTTTTTGCAAAGCCCCTAAAATCCTACCACAGCCATCTGAAGCCTTTGAATGAATGTTTAAATGTCCTATTAGCAGTATTCAGTCTGCTCTCATTTCAATATACCTGAAAACCTGACAGGATATACAAAAATGAGGTTCCATGTTGTTTATTACTTTTGCTTTTAAATACATCAGTTAAACTAACTCTTACACCAGAACCTCACCTTTTAGATACCCCACCAGGGTTTAATATTCACAGTTTTTATAAGGCGAAAAGATTTTCTTAAAGCTTTCTGCAGGTGCAGCATTTCTAAGCAAAGGCGAAAGCACAGAAACTTTATAAGCCCCACAGTCCCTGGCTCTGTAATTAAATGGAAATACTTCTGAGCTCCAGGAGCACCTGTTCCACCCTCCTCAGATATTGCTGTTTCCACTGGTTTTCAAAATAGAAAGAGATGTTCAAGGGTGTCTGTGCCAAGTTTTGCAAGGTTTCAGAATGCTGGGCTGGGTTTCACACTTGTCTCACAGGGACATGTGAAACAGGAGGATCTGGCTTCTCTGTGGCATGGATAGAAGGATCATGGCAGGGACAAGTCCTGCATAACCCCAGATCTGAGACAGGAGGAAGAAGCCCCACTCTGTGAGTTGTACCAGGCAAGGCTGAATGGAAAGGTATCTAAAGAAGTAGAGATGAAAGGTGCTGAAGGGTGAGGGCCTGGAAGGTGTGTAGCTGTGTTAGCATTGTTTGCACTGTTAGGGTTTTTTGACTCTTTTGTAAGTAATGCTGCCAAAGGAAACTTTTGTGAGGAAGAAAGCTGAAAGAGGCGTTCAAGGCAGTACTGACTGATTCCCTAGTTAACACCATCACCCCTCCAAGCAGCCTGGTGGGATTGTTGTCAACCAGTTCAACACAGTTTAACATTTGTTGCCAGCCTTTCAAGCAGCAAAGCATCCTTAATACTGAGAGAAATACTCAGTAAAGCTAAGAAGTTTTGGATGTGGGGATCACCAAGATAAATTAAGAGAAGGGGGAATCTTGATTACTTATTTTTCCAGGAAACTTCCTCATATTTCTTCCCTGGAAAGAACAAATTCAGCTGTTTTACACTGTACAATGCATTTAGTCCATTGGACTATAAATTCATGACCAGAAACCATGTCCAGATTTCAAATGGCTTTATTGGAGCATTCATAGCAATGTAGGACCTTGCATTTATCTAGTAGGCACTCCTTATCCACGCACTGCTTTGACAGTCCAACTAATAGCACATTTAAATCCAGAGAATGCAATTTATTCCCCTCATGTCAAGTCATCTTTGCTCAGACTTTCCCAGGAAGTTTAGCTTGATATAGGCATCCAGTATTTCAGGCCAAACAATTAAATATTTGGCAAACAGAAGAAAGCTGTCTTTTAACAGAAAGGTTTACCTAATTTTAAATAAAGACAATGTTAGCAACCATAGCTTTATAGGCATTTGAATCAGGATCACAATCCCTTGGGGTGGGAATGGGGGAAGGACAAAAAATTTTGAAAGGTGGAAAAATTTATACAGCAACACTATTTTTAAAGGAGATGTCCAAATAAGCAAGCATTACTTCAAACATACCAAGACCTGCATCATATCCTAGATCATGAGATATTATTTCTGTTATGAACAATTTTTGACATCTAGCTAAAGGACTGGAATTCCATTTCTCATGAAAATAGAGGACAAGTTTAAGAAGGAGCTATTATTAGCCAAGCCTCCAGAACAATATTAAGAGCAGTTTGGGAAGATCATCAAATTAATCTACACAGATACCACCTTCTGAAGAGCATATCTACCAAGACAGTTGTTAGGGTATGGAATATGTCAGTTGATCAGGATTTAGAGGAAATTTTTGTATAGGGAACATTCCTGAGCTTAGTAATGATCCCAGGTGATTAAGAATCTAAGGAGATATTGCAGCCACTTGCTATTTTCAGCGAACATGTTTCAGCCACACAGCCACAGGTGTATCTGTGTTGGAAGGGGATATGTGCAGCTCTGTGTATATCACAGCAAACCCATATGTGATGCAGATCACTGCTTCATGACGATTCAGATGTGTTGAAATCTACCACAGAGATTCAGACGTACAAGAAACACTCTTCACATCGTGCTCTCTCATCTTTTATACAAGCACTCAGCTGGTAGGATTAATCCAATGTGTTTATAATGAGTTGCATGTGTAGAGATTCAGAACCAAGTATTTCTGTCAGAATACATCTCGCAAAATTGAAATCTGTCATTAAAGAATGATAATTTTGCCAATTTTTTGGTAATTTTTTAGGATTCTGAAATTCTGTGGGAATGGAAATGTCTAAAGTTTCCATGAGGTGGAACATTTTGTGCAATATTTTCCATTGATTTTAAAATTTTACAAAACAAAATGAAAAATTGACATGGAAATTAAATGTTTCTGTTTTTCATAACTCCGCGTTTTGCATAACCTGAAGCAACAGTCTGAACAACAGCCATTGGAATAATCTCCTCAGGGAAGCTGTAGGTTCCCCAACACTGGACACTTAAAATGCTTCTGGACAGCCTGCTGGGATATCTAGTCTAGGTCATGATGTGCCTAGAAAGGTTGGACAAGGTGCTCCCTGAGGTCCCTTCCAGACTGGTGTTCTATCATTCTAGGACTCTTTCGTGACGATGTGTTGCTTTGAGTCAGAATTAAAATTCTGAACTCATTAAAAAAAGAAATATCAATGTACACTTACATTCAAATTATATATCTATATAATATATAAGCATTTAAAATGCATATTTTTTAATTTAAAAATTTATATTTAGTTTCTCCATCTTTGAGGATTATGAGAAGAAAGGTGCTTGCTTTCTATTTCCTAGGCAGGAACTGACCTGTGCACATTCAGACCTACACATTACTCACTCAAAGTGTCTCCTGGAACCACACAGAACTCCTTGAGTGGGAAATCTCTTGGCACCCTTGTAGAGATAAGGAGACTGTAAGGAGGGAATAGAAAAAGCAAGAGCAGCAGTATGATCAACTGCATTTGTGTGACAGGCACAGGGAGGATACGAGTAATACCTCAGCCACTAGCACAGAATAACCACCCTTATGCCTAGTAACCTAATGTGGCTTTCATGTTCCTTGGTCAGTCCACGCACACAGAACCTGAGTACTTGGGCTCAACACGAGTGAGTGATCAAATTCTGTGCACCTATCAGAGGCCTCATTCAGCATGCATTGGAGCCAGTGCTCTACAAACACACCCAGACCAGCCTTCAGTGGGTGCTGCACACTTTGGTTTGGCCCATGCAGAAGTCCCTACCCTTCAAGAGAAAATGTTCCTAAAATACGTGAACCCACTCACTTTGTCACAGCTGTGATATAAACTGAAATTGCTACAAGTCAAGCACATTCTGAGCTGGCATTTCAGCACCTCACTTATCTCAAGCAAAATGTAATACTGGCAGCTAAAAAACAAACATCTGCCAGTTCAAATAGACTGCAGAAGTAATGTTCTGAAACACAAACACCTTCTGACAGTTTAGGGAGTCTGGGCAGAGCTGGTAGCGACAACTACAGCTGAGCTGCCCAGTGCCTACCATTATAAGATGTCGTTTATAAAACTTTGCCAAGCTTTAAATGTTTGGGCTGAATTTTCCCAGACAAGGTATCTGTCTCAGGCTGACTTATTTTGGAAAGTTTCATTAAAATGGTTCAATCATTTCCAACGATTTAGAGAAAAGTGCAATATTACATTCCTGCTAAAACATAAATAAACCATACAATAACTTTGCTGAGAAGCTGTAAGATACTCGTGCCTTGGAAAGAACAGCCTCAGCATCCAGGACATGTCTTTTGCTGATCCAGTAAAAAGCCAGATACATTTTGCCAGGACATAAACTTCTTAAAAGTTTTAGTTTGTTTTGTGCTTTGTAGATGCTTGTTCAAGACTCCTGTGTAGTAGCTGAACTGCTGTGAGATTCATTTTCACTGAGCACAATCCCTCATCAACCTCCTCCAGCACAGTTGTAGCAAACTGCATGGGGAGGCAGTTTCACTTTTAACTAGAGCTCTGTTTAACTCAGGGTGCAGAGCTCAAAGCCAGCATTTTACAGCCAGTCTCAAGGTGGGCAGCCGCTAAGTTTCTGTCCCACTAAGAGGTTTGCACCAACCTCATTGGTCACAAATGAAAAAACATGAGACATCTACACAAGCATTTGAATCATGTCCACTGCCAGCAGGTTTCTATTAGGAAAAGACAACACAGACATGCTGATAAAGTCAGGTGGCTTACTTATACACTGTATTTGCTGAATAGATATCAGCATTGAGGAATAGGGGTGGTTTAGCATAGTGCTTTGTCCAAGTAACTGAACTCAGAATCTCTGTAGGTCATATTGGCATGGGCCCAGAAAGTTGCTGATGTTAAAGCAGCTGCATGGTTCCCAGCTCAGAGGTTGCTTGTATGTGACCAGCTTGAAGCTTGAACAGAGGAATTCAAGAGTACTTTCATGAGGCTGCATGTACCTACCTTTCACACTATGTCTCCGCACCCCATACTGTGGGTGAATGTGGATGTCACTTGGACATAGGTAAGGGTATCTGGTCACTTAGAAGTTGAAAGACTCTTTAGGCAGTGTCTTTGAAACAGAAGTAGTTCAGATTAATTGTACTGTGTTCTGAAGGAGACATTTTAAATCATTCACTAGAGGCTGTTGTTTTCATAGCAACGCAAAAGAAAATTGTCTTTCCTTATTTGAAGGTTGATCTGGAATGTTTTGATTTTTCCTAAAAGATTTGTGTTTGTCTCACTTGTGATATTCTTCTTTTATTGAAACATCAATGCAATTCTGAGCTTTTCAGTACCCAAATATGCTTCAATTTAGTCACAATTTATTAGGCATGGATCACATCTGCCTAGATGAGATTGTGTGATTTACTGTACCAGTACCAAATTAGATATTTCTCAGGGTTCCTTGCCAGTTTTAAAATTCATTACTATGAAATTGTTCTCCAGTTCTATTTTAAAAAAGATGAGCGTCGCCATTGAAATACTATCTAACTTGCACAGCGTGTGAGAAAGGATTTAATTCTGCGGCATCCCCTCTCTGTAGATGATAAAGAACCTTTCTAAGATCATAGTTTTCTTTCTAAATAGCCTATAAGGCATAAAAATGCAATCTCTGTTCCTTTCTTACAGGAAAAATATTCCTGGACTTCTTTGACGATATATGCAAAGGCTATAGGAGGTCTTACTTCTTGATTGCCACTGCTGTCACCACACTATGATTCACCTGAAAAACATAAATGTAGTGATTTACAGGGCAGGAAAAATGTGGATTTATTGTGCACATCATAGCTCTGCTGTAATGGTAGTTCTCTAGTAAAAGTGTGAGCTTACTTTGATGTATCACAGCACAACATGACAGGCAGTAATTTACGTCAAATGGCATTAGATGTAAGAGGTTAAAGGTAAAATCTTGTCTCTGCAGTATGTTTTGCTATTTAATTGATACTTGCTAGACAAGACAGGTAGGACCTACAAATGTGTGCCAGTATTTTGGGCTTGTACAAAGCCAGAAATAAAATTAATTTTGGCTGTCCTATTGCATTCATATGACCTGGACCAGTGTCTGAAGGAGGTATCTGGAGGCATTGCTCGCTTCAGCATCCATTTACATCAGTAAATCACACACTGTAGTGTGCTGATGAGCCTCATTTACCTGAGTCCATATAATTAAAAAATTTTTTGTACTAATGGAGGGTTTGAAGCTGGTGTTCTCAGGGACAAGAATCAAAGAGGGAAGCAGAGGAGAAAAAGATCAGCTAACTGGCTCCCAAATGAATGGCAAGCTAGGTATAAAGGGACAGAGATATCTCTGTGTGTTAGTTTTTCTCTAGTAAGCTGAAGAGCCAGAGATGAGTATAAGGAATGGAAACTCTTTGTAGGTCATTCCAAAGAAAAACAATACTGGAGAGAAGACGCTCCTTAGGTGGATCCTCTGCCAAATCTCACACAGATTTAAGCAGACTGGGAAAAGGTGCATGCAGTCTGCTGCTTAAAGAAGAGAAAAACTTTAGAAGGACATGTCAAATACAGTTTCTGTACTGCAAATGACTGAGGAGAACAGGGTACCATGCAGGATTCACATGAGCTACTGGGATCAACAGCTTCTGGGAAGCCTTTGCCAATGTCTTAAAAAGGAAACCTGATTGTGGTGCAGTCATCACTCACTGTGAACTGGTTTGTGTTGTGCAGCTGAAGCCCAAGCCAAGTTTTTGAAAACAGAACTACCACATTTGTAAAAATTCAACATCACGTTACAGTGAAAAGACCAAAGTATTTGCTTTGATGAGCTTGTGCAGTTCAGGACCCTATCATCTGAAAGGCAGCTTATCCCTGAAGGAAAAGACACCAAGTGAGTGGCTTTTTAACCTAACACTCCCCTCCAGTACACTGTCTTTTGAAAGACTGCATACAATTACTATTCTCTCAAAGGGGATTGCAAGGTTTAGCACCTGCTTAGTCTACCTAGACACAACTACCAACACGTCCAATCTCTTCTACTTCTTCTCCAAGCTACATATCAAATACTCAGGATTTTCTATCAGAAGATGAACTGGCATTTTCCTAGGTACAGGAGAATGATGGAAAAGTGACTGCAACTTTAAAAACATTGTTTTTCCCTAAACATATTAAGTCAGACACACAGAGCATCATATCGGGAACACACAGTAGAGACACTAAGGACAAATTTTGCCTTCGGTGCAGTATGTGTAGGATCACAGGATTGCTCATTCTGCTCTCACTATTCCTATCAGTATTTTATGAACTTTTTCAGCTGCAGTTTTCCACAAGTATTAAAAGGCACTTGTACAGTGTCTGATTTTGAAAAAAATTAAGGTGTGTTCTCATTTCAAGCAGTCGCTTTAGCCTTCCTTTACTCATTGCAGTGTTAAAGCACATGTTTGGGGTCAAATAGCTTCATGTTAAGCATAGGCTTCATTGCATTTGTGGATTTGAAGCCTTCTAACTTAAACACAGTACAGACATTGAGATTTTATAGATATTGATTAAAAAGAAAAAAGTGAAGTAGTTTCTTAAAACTTAGGCACAGTAAAGTCAAGAGAGAGCTATAAAATATGAGGTTCCTTGTAGCTGACCCTTTTATTTTCCATGAGTATGTTGGCAGCAAAAAAATAAAAGAAGAAATACACTGATGTATTTCTTCTGAGCAACAAGAAATGTGTTCCATCCCACTGAGCCCAAATTCATTGGTGAGAGACTGACAAACTGAATGAATCAATACTAACCAGAAAGAGCATGCATGCCTCTGCTAAACAGTTTCATAAGTGACTGAACAGGTGAATTCTTTACCCAAATCTTAATATCCCATGTCCTCATAAAAGCCTTTTATTTTACAAAAAGAAACCAAAAGTATCTAAAGTATACTATCTTCATAAAACTGTTGTGAGTACAGAAAAAAAGCTCACATTCTAAAAAATGAGGGTTGTACGTAACTTAAATGAGGAACTGAAGTCAAATGCATTTTTATACCTCATCTGTACCTCTTTACACTGAATGCTAATTAATCTAGAAAGGTTTTTCAGAATACTAATGTGTAATAGTGAGAAGAAAGAGAGAAGAACCAGAATATCTGGAGAGAATATACAAAGCACCCAGAAAGAATATGAATTTTATATAAGTAACACTCCATCAGGGGAAAAGTTACTGATTAATGTTCAATATTTTAGAATTTCCTACCTTTAAGACATTAGGTTTCTCAACCCAAGTGTAACTAAACTGCTTCCTCTTGTTTTCCCCTCCTATTAGAAAAGAAAAGAAAGAAAAAGAATTTAAAGAAGACCAGTTGGGTTTGTGGAGCTTGTACATTGCTTGAGAATCCAAGTAGAATTACCAGAAAACCTTGCAACAAATGCTCCTGACTGAAAACTGTTCATTCAACTGTCAGAAAATTAAGCAATCACCCTCTTCTCATTTCACCCGCATCCAGTATTTTGTTGCTCTAAACTTCACCAAATCAGATTGTCTGACCAAAAAAAAAAAAAATAATTCTAGACATAATTGTTAGATTTTGTGTTTATTTTTGGGTTTCTGCTCTTTTATATTTTTGTGGAAACAGATCAATTCAAATCCAGTTTATTATTGTTTGATTCTGAGAAAACACATCTTCCATTACTCATTGCTAGCTTTCAACAATAATATTTCATTATAAATACACTTATTATTCATTATAAGTACACTTATTATTCATTACAAATACACTTATTTTTAACTTTTTCCTGATTTGGCATATTTTCCCTGATGTAGACACACTGATTTTTCTAATCACCATTATTAAACAGGATTTGACTTTTTGTAAAGTATTTTTTTGTAGTTTCATTGCAATGGAGTCTAAATTTTAAAGTGAAATCGCAACAGCCATAAGAAAGTCATTCAGAAATGTGAAACGTCAAAATTATAGCTTCTTCTTGTAAAGGAGATGACTTATTCTAGGTTCTCATCATTTTGTATGCAGCAGCAACCAAAAGAATCCAGGACAGAAAATAGACGCATAGGAATGATTTCTAAACTGATCCTTTCCATTTCAGCTATTAGGTAAGGTTTTTCCAAAATGAATGAAGCCATTGTTGACGTGCCCTTATATTTCCAGGTTGGGTTAGGGGTTTTTTTTCCTAATTTGATTTTGGGGGGGCTGTTAGTAAAGGCTGGGGAGAAAAGCAGTGTTCAGGATGAAAACACATAGCTTTCAAAACCAGGAGAACAATCTGCTCATATATAAACACAGTGGATCCTTTCCTTGGGAATAAAGGCGCAATAAAACAAACAAAACAAAGAAATTGTTATTCGCCTCTGAGAATGCCACCCACTAAGTCAACCAAACAGCTCTCCTCAGGATAGATCTGACTCCCTGACAATCTGGTCCTCTGTCAAGAGGATAACCTTGGTAAAAAAATCTAAACTTTCTCCTCCACGGTGCATGAACATATACAAACCAGCTATTTACAGATGTTCAAGGAAGTCAGTGACAATTTCCTGAAAAGGTACGTTTTAAGTCTCCCCAGGTGGAATTTCTAAAGAGCTACTTGGGCAAATTCTTGAGAGCAGTCAGAGCTTGTCTCCACCACCCAAGTGGCATCTGTGGTAACAAATCACCCACATATTGCTGGTCAGGAGCCCTCTGCTTCTAAAAACCCCCCACTTTCCTAGCATATTCATGTCCCTGGCTGGTAATTGTTCCTCCTCCAACATCCAGCCTGGCTGGGGGAGCGCTGCCAGAGAGCCATTTTGCCCACTCACAAGTAGCTGTTTTTAGCATTGACTAGTCTTAGGTCTGGGACTGACTTTCATAAAAACACAGTTGTCTGACCTGCTCCCCTTACCCCAGCAACTGTAAAGCAGAGCACTGCTTGGCGTAGAAGACACCATCACCCACTGTGCCTTCAGCCTCTGTCAGAGACAGCTGTAAAAGGATAACTCCTGGTGACATCAGTTTTACCCAGTAGCAAAATTTCTAGGGGGGTAAAAGGAGGAGGAAAAATCCCACTCTTGTATTGAAGAAGCTTTCAAGGCATGGGGCTGAATTAAGAGAGCCCATTTCATAATTTTTTAACACTGTTGGCACAAACTTTTGAAACTTTTCCTCCCAGTACTCCAAAGTCTCCATTGATTGATTCAAGCTTACTAGGATTTCTTTTTTTTTTTTTGGTGGGATTGGTACAAGAACATTAAAAATCATCCCAAACAGGGTAGGGTACAAAGCACAAATAGAAAAGTTAGATTAGCACAAGGTTGAAACTTAGCTTTAAACACTGGATAGTACTCACTCATATGTCGTATTTCAAACTGGCAATTATGTGAAACTGGACAGTTCTGTGTTAATTCTGCTGAGCAAAATACTTATGCCATACTACTATCTTTACTAATAACAGGAATCAGCTCTCAGTTTTACCAGGACTTAGACATCTCGATGCAATTTATAAACCAACCTGAATGTCTGAATTACTAATACATACTCTATATTAAAAAGTAAACAGCATTTAGAGCAGGTATGATTTCATGTCCTTTTTCCACTCCAGATCTTGGAGGGTCTCCCACATTGGGCTTTATTATGACATGCAATGGTAAAAATTAGGTAGCAGCAAGGCAGCCAAGCCCTGGCAATATTGACTATTGATCCAGCTGTACAGAGTCAGATTACTTGGAAAACAACCATTCAATTTTTCACTCCAGTGACGCTGCAGGGCAGTTGCTTTTAGGATCATTACCCTTGTCTGTAAAATGGAGGAATGTGAGAACGTGTTTGAGTAAATTCTGAACCCATTTGAACTTTGTGGGTTTGAAACAGTCCTAGAGTCAAGTCGTTGCTTTCCATGAACACATTACCTCCACAGCTAACCAGGGCATGATTGTGGTTTAGCTGATCCATAAATCATCCATAAATCACCATAATACTGTAATGAGTGTACTGAGAAGTACCCACATTGCCAACACCTTATCACATATGAGAGTTGCTTTAAGATAAGAAAACTCCAGAAGGCACATGCTTCCTTATTATACTAACTGGCAAAGAAAACAATGTCACTGATGTACTAGCAAGGGATGTCAGAACCCTGTCTCTTTAGCAAGTGAAGAATATCTCTTCTGCAGTGAAGATTATAGGCGCATATGCAGTATTTGGGTAGCAGAGCTTTAACTTTCAGGGCAGAAGCTGAACAGAAAACAGTCATAGGCCAACTAGTACACAATTTGTCCACACTCACAAGTTTCCCTTTCATTTCTGTGTCCCACATATGCTAAACAAGCAAGACAAGTCTCATATAAGGGGATGTTAAAGGTAAGAGTGACCTTAATCCATGAAAACTGCCCAAGTAGCAAGAGTGTGGGCAGGTCAGACAGGCAGTAATGCCAAGAATCATGACCAGTGAAAGTTGTGTGGACATTTTGATTGAGGAAACTTAGATGAAAAATATATTCTCCAAACATTTTTTCTTTCTTTTTCAATATCTAATTGCTGTTAACTTTGCCTTTGCAATGAAACAGGTTTTTTCAGGTTTTGTTTTTGTTTGTTTTTTTTTTTTTGAGGATTAGTGTTGTCTCTGAGAACTCAGCCTCCCATACCTCAGAAAACCAGATCACACAAGTCTGGTTTTCCATAGACATTTCATTTTAGGAGAGGCTTTTTTGGAAAAGACATCAACACAGAGGGGACACTCCTGAGATAGATACCTTGAAATAGAGAAATAAATGTTGTGAAGCATGCTGAAACAAAATGAAATGGGTGGAGTTCAGAAGGTATAGCAGTGCATTGTAAAAGGAACCAGAAGACAAAAAGGAGGAGATCTCACACACAACTGTAGGAAAGATACTTGATTGAAATGAAGCATAGGCGCCTAAGTTTAAAACAGAAATCAGGGCATAATTCTGAGACTGGGCTGGCTTAACTTCTGAAGAATGCAACGAAAAAGGCTATATAAAGAAAAAGAAAAGAAAAAGGGAGAAAAGATAAAGACTGGCAAAAGAAAGAAAGCCTCAGGAATGGAGAAAGTCTGCATAAGACAGCAAAACAGTACTTAAAATCAAACAAGGAAAATATTTAAATAACCTTCCCGGTTTCAGGTATACTGAGCACATGGAATGTCCTCAAAGGAAAGAAAAGAGTGGCTGTCAAGATACAAACTCTGGCTCAAGTTGGTTTAGACCGCTGACTGCTGGAAGGTGGGAACGTATGTCAGACAACAACCCTCTTTATTCACATTATTTGTTATATTCCCTCACTAAGCAGCCGCTATTAACCACTCTCAGAGACAGATTATCAGACAATGTAGACCTTCAGTCTGACCCTGTGCTGCACTCCTTAGCTTTTAAGACCAAAAAGTGATGCATGAAATAAACCCAAGCAGCAAGGATTTAAACACAAGTGGCCATAGTGTCTAGATATTTGGATCTATTAAAAAGTGCATGATCAAAAGCCAAATCCCTGCTGCGAAACCAAAATTGATGAGACCAGTCCAGACACAGGGCTCTGATTCAGCTCGGCTTTCACACTACAAGCTGTAAAGTAATTTATCACTGGAGAAATCCACATATTTTTATCGCATTAGCAGAAATTTCCCATGAATAAAACAAAGGATTTTATTTTGTAACTTTCCTTCAAACATAAGAAGTCTCAGGGCAGTCTCCCTTCCCCCATAAAATGAAGAACAAAGATTAATTTTCAATTCACGCAGTAATTTTTACAGTCAAGCATAGCAAATAAGGTAACAGATTTTCCAGATGTCTGGCGCTCCGGAGGCACTATTACCAGGACTAGGCCGCCCTCTCTTGCACAGAGGCAGATCTACACCTGGATGTCGAGCTAAAAAAATGTCAGGCTGCTGCGCGCTGTACAGGAGAAGGGGGTATAAAATGTCCGTTCTCACACCAGAACTAATCAAATGACACCATACTGTTATTATTTAAAGTGGATACTGTGATTAATTAATACATTTATGACGGTTTTAGAAAATATTTCATTTCAGGCATTTTATCTCTGTGGGTTCACTAGGTAACACAGTTCCCTCCTTGCAGACTGCACAGCTTGTGCACAAGGCCGCCCTACCTTAAATACAGAGGGTAAAATACACCCCACAGAGTCCTTTGTGTTTCCATTTTGGAGAGAGACTGGAAGATCTAAACCTTAAGTGCCCCAGCTGCCCTTCCTTCAGCCTTACTCCACTCCCTCCATACACTCCCATAGTCAGTCATGACTTCTATTAGAAACCTGTTGACTCCTAACTCCTTCTGTGCTGTGCAAAGTAATAAGACACTCCATAAATTGAGGGATTTGCCCCTTTTTTTTCTGCAGAACTTCGTTTTTACTTGCCACACAATAAGAAATCAGGGAAAAAAGCCCCAAACAAACAAAAAACCAAAAAAACAAACAAGCAAACAAAAAAACCCATATCTGTTTGGGTCATTAACTTTTATAATTCTTCCTGAGAAATGAAGCAAAATTAACTTTTTTCTTTCTTAGGTCAGATAAGATGATCATTTCTATGGTGATTTCCTAGACTTAGTCTCTCTGTTTTCTGAAGTTTGTCACAAAGTTGGAGATATTGAATGAAGAGGGTATATGAAGAGTTTTCTGTTGATAGTGAACTTTTCTCTAGCTCTTGACTACCTTTATGCTAGAAAAGGCAAATACTTAAGGGAACACATCTATCAGCTGTTTCTCTGTGTAACTACATGATATATTATGACCACTATGTCCTATACATAGTCCTCAGTTAACTCATTTTCATTAGGCTTCTGGCTATTGACCCAAATTACCATCCTTAGTTTCATTCTAAAAGCTGGTAGATTGACTGAATGGGATTTCAGGTGTTAGCAAAAGTTAAAATGGCAGATCCTTAGGGAAGAAACAGCCCAAACAAGCTAATAAATCTATTTCAAAGACAGGCTTTGTGCTACTGAATAAAGATCAGAAATACAAGATGCATGAAAGTACCAACTTGCACAAACCCTCTGAATACCTCAGGCAAGAATGGAAGATGTTGTTTGGTTTGTTGGGGTTTCTTTTGCTGTGGTGCTCAGCACAGCCGAGTGAGGCACAGGGTCAGAAGGTATTCACATGTAAGATGCAGGTGAGTAGCAGAGCTGCAGCTTAGGCAGTGCACCGAACATTGACTTCACACCCCTTAAGGCCTGACCAGCATAGCTGTGGAAACTTGGTGGTTATAGGTCATTATCAGACTACCTCCCCCCTTGAACCAGGGGAGGCAGAAAGGAACTGTTGAATCACAGTTCCCTCCTTGGTCTCCTAAAGCAGAGAATGCAGTCTAAATCTAGACCCACTTTGGGAAAATATGAATAAAATGGCAAAAACTGCACTGACTTGAGCCTTCTTACTGTGAAAACAGTTCCTCATGCACACAGCCCTTCATTTTTCCCCAATAACAGTGTCAGTTAATGTTCTGTATGGCTAAGCATTTGCTTTAACCACATTGCTTGCAATTAGCAGCGTCTATTAATACCAGGCATCTGAGACCTGCAGGGTTTGAGTAAAAAGTGCCAGGGCTCAAGTGTTTATGAGCAGTTCATATACAGCAGGAAATTTCTTGTTTTTCTTGAACAGTTGTCCTGTCTCCACTTGCCAAAAACTGCATGGTGAATAGTCATTACCTAACTTAATAGAGATGTGGGATAAGATTTCTGCTACCTGGTTTTACACATAGGCTGTGGTTAGAGGGGAAAACAGAGAACAGCCTCATTGCTTCTATGTTGGTATGTAATTTCAGTGAAAGCAAGAAATTTAAATAAGCCACTCGGTCTACTATCTTAAAGTAAGCTTTTCAAATCTTTGCAATGCTTTGGATTAGTGATAAATTGGAACAAATCCTGCAGATCCTACCGTCATCAATTTTTGTGTCAATTCAAATGCTACTAGATGAATTTTGCCTTTGATGTATATATTTAATTTTGATTACCAGTATGGATTTTTGCTTGATATTTGATTTTGCAACACAAATGATTAAAACAGAGGAGCTTTGTCTCCTCCCTCTCTTTGTTGTATCTTTAAAAAAATGGCTTCCATACCTTCTTATTACTACATTTATGATAATTTTGAAATATTGAATTTTACTCAAGATAACAATATGATTCTAATTCACCTCCATCACTATAGTGTTACTATCACTATAGATAGTAACTCCATCACTATCCTGTTTACCCATATGCTCTACTCACAGGACCACAGACACCTTATGAAGCCAGGCATTAACACTGTGCTAGCAATTTGGTAGGTCATACTGCAGTTTGCTTTTGCATAGTTTCAAGTCTATGTTTTGAGTTTGTTTGTTGTCTGCTCAACAGACCAGGAATTAGGTGAGTGAACAGAGCTCAGCACACAAGGCTTCAGGCAATTAACTACATAGCACAATGTCCCTTAGAAAACAATGACAGAAACTGAAAGGAAAGTTTCCTGAAGAGTGAGACAGACTATCTATGGCTTCATTTTATAAAACTCAACTCTCCATCAAAATATCTATTTACATTGTACAGATAAAGCCTATATGGAAAAAGGATTTGCTGTAGATCCTTGGTTTTTGTTTGTTTGTTGTTGGTTTCTTTTAATTTTTCTTTACCTTCCATCTGAATATTTGGAGTTGGTCCATTTTGATTATTTTAAAGTCTATCATTCTCCATAAGTAAAAATTCAGGGATGGTTTTATTTCCCCCCAGGCTTCAACAATAGTCATGTTAAGTGTTTTCAGTTAAAAATTGGGTGGAACACTTCTTTGTCTTGCTAAAAGAAAAAATAAGTAGTATGTGAGGGCATTTGCTATATGGCTGTCTAAGAAGAAATTACTGAGTCACAGATTACTTGTATTCATTTGCAGCTTAGAGGTTGTCTTCTCTATGTATGTCTTCTTCCCTGAAAATAAGCGTTAATCATCTCACTAAAGCCAGATCAAAATGAAGACTTGATGGCCCTGGGCACAATTGGTCTCTGGTGCAGCTTCTCCTGCATGGTTTGAGAAACACTGGATTTATACCATTGGGAAGAGCAGGAGAAAGAGATGGAAGATAAATCAACTTCAAATTTGTATCTCATTCCTGGCAGACCACAGGGGGCTCCCGGGATCAGTGCCCGAGGGTAAGTGGATTGAGGATCAGTAAAATAGCTCGGAAAGAACAAAAGGAGGACTTACTTCTTCCATACACCCAGGGAGCAGTGAAAAAATAACCCCCTACTTTCAACTTCTGTTTCCCTTCTTTCAACCTTATTTTTCCTCCTACAAAGTTCCTGGAAAGCATACAGTGGTGAGTACAGGAGAAGCTTTGAAAACGAAGCAAAATAAAGTAAAACCAAAACCCAGCAAAAAACATCAAATAAAATAAAATAATCAAGGTCTACTGAACAAAGGTAATCTCAAAAGTCAGGGCTGGATGACTTGGCATAAGGCACATATTTTAAATAGCTGCTGCAAGAAATGCAAAAGGTAGTGGTGAATTTGTCATCTCTTGCTGTAGTGAGATGGGGACCAATTCCTCTCTGAAACATAGGCTTTAGTCAGACTAATCTCTGTGGAAATGGAAGTAAGCAGGAGCACATGATTTATGCAGTCAGGTGAGAGATGCTAGTGTGCCTTTTTTTTTTTTGTGTAAACTATTTAAAGGTGAAAGATATAGTAAGAATAAACAGACCCACTTTCAGATTGGGTAGATAGTATTAATCCATGAGGCTGGAGAATGGAATTGCTTTTCCTTTTGAGATTTTTCTCCTCCCTGAACTTAAACTAATTCTAAAGGGAAAGAAGATTACAAAGGTAAAGAAAAATATTCTGAAGATTCTTCATCTAGCAGAAGTAAAAAATAGAAACTCCAAACACAAATATTGTGAAGTGTCAAACTGAATAGAAAAACCAAGTTTAAACTTAGAAGCAAACAAAACTGATATAAAAGGCACAGGTAGCTAGCTGCAACAGCTTTCCACTCCAGCTATAGCAACAAATAATTTCCATTTTAATTTCTCTATGGCCTACAAGAGACTGGCAGACTTTCTGCTCTCTGATGCCACTATTATCATTAAAAGTAATCTAAATTTCTAGTAAAGACAGTATGGATAACACTCTATCCTCCTCCCTGAAGGTGGATTTTGATGTACATTAGCAGGTGTTCTGAAAATACTAAATTGTCATAACTATAATTCATCAAATAAAGAGAAGGCTCGGGTATCAGAATAGTACTACAAGCACGACAAGAAATCCCTTAGCCTTTAAATTGCTGTAACTCATGGAGTCTTTTGTTCTTAAAGTTGCTTCATGAGAGGATGGAAGCAGTAGGGAAATAAATCTAGTTGTCTGACTATTGATTAAGACCTGGAATGTGCAAAAAAAGACATTTTTTATGCCTTTGAACACTTGAAAAGCAAAATTCCCCCAGATGCCAACTGCTGGGCAGCTGGAACAATTTTTCTACCTTTATCTTTTTCTTTACTTCTGTGTAATATATTTCTAAATTTCATATATGCCAAATAGAAGGATAAAATGTTTATACATATGCCTTTTCTTTTAAGAAGACATAATATTTTATATTGTTATGTTTTACATGATCTAGAGTGTGGTGTCCCTGCCCATGGCAGGGCAGTTGGAACTAGATGTTCATAAGGTCCTTTCCAACCCTAACTATTTTATGATTCTATGATTCCATGATTCTATAATTCTATGATTATATGATTCTATATAGTAATATCTAATGTGATAAAATTGCAAACAGCATTGTGTAAATTTAGAGAATAATTTTGACAAGGATTTCACATAAACGAGTGATTGGGATATCAGAAAAGTTTCATTACTATTTTTAAGTAAGGTACTTCAGATTCAGAAACACTGAAAGGTTGTTTTTCAAAACAAATTTTTTCCCATCCACAAATGAAATTGTTTTCTCACTCCATTGCTGCCCTTGCCAAGCATATGGGCCAGATAAAAAGGAAGGATGAAAAATGTACTGGTTCAGACTGGCAATTCAACACACTGTATTAAACCAAAACATTGTACGCTGGAATTTGGTAGTTTTGGTGATATATGCAGACACTGTGCCTCTCTATCCCCTGCATTTTAAGTACTTATTTTGAAAATATGATTTTTATTTATTCCATTTGATTAGGGAAAAGCTGTTTACAAGTATTTTGAAGGTTTTAACATATTCTTCCTCAGGTTTTTTTTTTCTCTCTGAATTATGGGGTTATTAAATTCAGTATTAGCCAATATTTTAAAACTCAAAAATAAGTGCTCTTGAATAAGTGTTGCAAATAAACCAAGTTGTGGTGTAAAATTCTTACTGGTATGATTTCAGGCAGAACAACATTACACCAGGCCATGAACTGTGGCTTGTGTGAGTTGCATGGTTTAGTCTAACAGAGCAAAAAACATAGCTCGTTTTACCTTAGGTTTTTGAAATGACAAAATATGAGCATGAGAGTGTTCAACACTACCCTCTTACAAAGATTATGTTCTACTCCCTTTCTTTGCTTGAATTCTTCCAGACTTCATGAAATAAGAGCCAAATGATTGGGCAAATTACTTCAGCCATCAGTTAAACTTCACGTGTTCATATGCTGGTTGTACTATTTTTCCCACACAGCCAAAATGCATCCTCTTGAAAGATATTTTTTATTACAATAAATTCAGCCTCAGAAAAATGCTTTCACATTAAGTGCCCTTTGACATAAATAGTGAACTGCCAGACATAAAGCATAACTCTAGCTACAAATGAATGTAAAAAAAATGTTACTGTTAAGCTTAAAAAGGTCATACAAATACATTAAAGCTCTAGCATCATTTGATTTGAACGCATTTGTCTACACATGCTCATGAAGGTCCATATGCCAGGCACATCAGCTACCTGGAGTTCCTGATAGGCGACTTCACCAAGTGGCTCTAGGGAGAAGATAGTGCATCCCTTCTTCCCACTGCCCCAGTAAGCCAGAGCGAAGCTGGATTTCACACCTCTAGTACCTCTGGGACATCAGGCACACAAAATTCTCCACCAGCACAGTGAAATCCCTTTATGCTATCACAATTTGGAAGTGTTGGAGCTTGGCAGTATCATTGCTTCTGACCTTCAAGGTTTAAAAGATATATGCAGGTTATGCCTGCCCAGCTTAAACAGGGAAGATGCAGTGTAACAGAACTGAAACTGTATACCTACAGTATGTCAGCAAAATAATTTACATTAGTGCCAATGATCTTATTAGATCTGAGGGTATGAGGTGGTTATTGCTAGTTGAAATCCATCCTTTCAAAACCTCATGCTCTTATGCAAATTCACCACTCTTTGTATACACATGAAGCCAACTCCACTGCTTTTTTTAGGCCATTTTTGAGGGCCAGCAACAGCAGTACTGTTGAGTAAAATATGGCAAGTGCCCAAGGAGCAAAGGGGGTAGCCTTTTCTATTTTAAAGAATGAGACACCAAGGGGAAAAAAAAAAAAAAAAAGCCATATTATTTAACTAAAAGCATCCAAAATATATGCTTAAATTAGGAAGGAAACTAATTCCTATACGGTCTGTCATGAAAAGCAGATCTGCCTGGAGGGCAAATCAGCAGGCTCCAGTTTCTCTGCAAATGATCATAGCTACTATCTAAATGATATGCCTGAAAATAGAAGGTGTGCATATTCCCTATAGTTTTGAAAGTGAAATATTGCTCAGTGTCACTTTACTAGAAACTGGCAAACCACATTGTAAATTTACAGTTTGTTGTTTAAAGGAACATTTTTTTCATAGAAGCACAAAAATTTCAGTGAAAGATTTTTTTTTCTTTTTTTTTTCTCACTGACTTGAACGGGATATACATTATCTGATACACAAATGGCTTCTGAAAGAGTCCGCAATATTTTCTTGTAATTGTTTCATCACTTCGGTTATGCACAGGAACAGGTTTATATTGTGAGAATCCACTGGATGCAAGGCACTTTCAGTGGCCACAGTTTTAGGATGTTCTACTCTGAAGAACTGAGCTGAGATTCCACAGCTAATATCTTGAATATCATACTGAAATCTTTCTTGGCCTTTTCTTGCTTTCTTGGATCAAAACTGAAAAGAATAAAGATTCAACTGAGCATTTAATCCCACAGCAGGATTTATTATAGTGGCAGAATGATTGCTTCAGGCAAACTTAAATACCAACATATGTAAACAATCGCTGCTGTGTTTAGCTGATGTATAGTCCTGAATTATAAAAACTTATTCTAGGATAAAACATGCTTTTTACCCTGAGATCCATTGTGTATGGTAATACAGAACAAAAATGGAGAAACTGGAACTGGGAGGAACCTTGTGTCAGAGACGTGGGACCTTGGGGCGATACACTGATTCAGAAGTAATATACTCTGTCCCTTACCAAGATGAAGACTGGTCTCCATCTCTATCCCCAGGAGTACACCTAAGAAAACTAGGAAGTAAATGATGATTCCAAATTTTGTCAGACACCCTTAGTTATCAGTGGACCAAGGCTAACAAGATCTAATGAAGCAGATAAGAGGCTTTTACATTCTGATTCACCTTCCAGTGAGAGTAACCCAGCTTTTCACCTCTGAGTCTTTCATAGACTATATGAAGTGGGCTAAGCAAAAGGCTCTGACTATCAGCTCTGCAAGGGCTGCTGCAATCTCAGACAGTCCAAATCATTTGTTCAAACCTATTGACTACAGATTCAATTGGCAACTCTGCCTGCACAGATTTCTCCTTTTTGGAAGACAGTTTTCAACATGGAAAAAGCTAGCTTCTAAAGCAAGATGAAAGTAGCTTGTTAATGAAGCTGTCATAGTCTTTCCACTTCATGCTAGGGGAATGAGTGTTGGAAAAATCAGGAAAATTATAATTAAAACCAAAATATATCAGAGACCCAGTTACCACTTGCCATCTGTATTTTATCTGTGCTCCCACTGTGCAAGGAACATTATTTGCTCCATACAGCCAACCTGTAGAAGTGGTTTTTAGAGTTTATTTTGTCCTGGAAATTGCCTTCCAGCATCAGGAACACATTCCTAACAGGACACAGATTGATGTTAAGCACTGTCAGAGCAAGATGAGTGATGAAGTGGGCCCTTTTTTTATAAAAGCAAGTGGTAATAGGACAAGGGAGAATAGCTTTTTACTGAATGAAAGGAAGATTAAGATTTTACCTAAAGAAGGAAGATTTAGAATAGGTATTAGGAAGAAAATCTTCACTATGAAAGTGGTGAGGAACTGGAACATGTTGCCCAAAGAAGTTGGGTTGCCCCACCCATGGCAGTGTTCAAGGCCAGGTTGGATGGGGTTTTGAGCAACCTGGTCTAGTGGACAGTGCCCCTGCCCATGGCAGGTAGTTGGAGACAGATGATCTTTGAGGTCAATTCCAAACCAAACCATTCTATGATTTCAAGTTTTAAATCTTAAACAAACAAAAGCAAAGTAGGTAGAAGTGCTTTTTCTCAGGAACTGAACAAATTTGTTTCTGATGCATTAAAATTACCTTTTTTCACACCAGCAAAAGTTTCCATGCTGGATCACTACTCCTAACATGACCGAAAAGAGCAAAAACAGATAAAATCTGAATGTGCTAAATTCTTAGAATGAACCCTATCCCACTAATGTCAAAAGGATATTTGACAGCAAATTTTCATCCCAGTCAGTATTTCATTACTACATTTTCCAGTCAAATAGATTTTAGCTTATCTGCTCAGAGTTAAACTGAAAAGGTGAAGGTACAAGGAGACATCTCAAATTTCTGGGATGGTTATTTAATAAGAAAGAACACAGAGACACAGTAATTCTAGGTATCCTTCTAGTGCTATTTCCACACTTCCTACAGGCTGGTACTGATCTGGTACCAGTAGATTTTGCTAGCTTCAGTCATTGTATCTCTGTTGAATCAGTCTCTGGATACAGCAGGAAGAAAACATTTCTATATTTTTTCTTGATCTGACACAGATCTTCTGGCTTAAGAAGATCCCTCCTCTACATTCAAAATGTATTCTACATACTGTGTTTGGAGAGATAAGACCGAGACCACTACCTAGGATGAGCAGATATGAGGTAGGATAAGTCATAATAGGAAGAAGTTTTATTTATTTGATTCCTGTTCAAGGCTGGGCAGCTGTCAGATAGGACAAGTAGCAATGGGCCAAGTTTTATTTCTTTCATTCCTTAGTGCTTAAGAGAAGAAATATGAAGTGTCTTGTGCATCTGCTATGCTGGCCATTGCTGGAAAGTTGCCAGCTTCAGGTCTGTGGGAATACATGAGGCTTCTCTCCTATTGTCTATGCACACAGCTGAAAACAGCCACACTGTACAGTGCACTACTGTGATTGACTCCTATACCTCCCACCCTATGTACATTCCCTGCATTACTACTGCTGTGTCACTGCAGTTGTCTTGTCCACGACGCTTTTGAGGGCTGACTTTGAGAAACTGTTCCTCACTGGATATTGTAATCATCTGAAATCAAGTTGGCTTCATCTTCTCTCTCACAGTATTTTATTTGAGTATAAACCCAGTATTTAGCAATGAGTGTGTAACACTGTTTACTCCATTAAAAAATTCAGAAAGTTATGCAAAGGGGTTGCTGATTCAAGCAGGCCTTTTGTACTGGAGCCACAGAAAATTCTCTTTCTCTCTTATCTAAGGCAAAAAAGGAGAGAAGAATTAAAATAGCCATTTAGTCTATAAAACCATAAGCACAGATTGTCCTCCTATGACTGTCAATAATTAGAGAACAAACTAGTAACAAAATATTGCCACTGCTTTAATTTTTATTTTTTATTTTAGGGGGTTTTATTTTGTTTGCTTGTTTGTTTGTTTTAGTTTTAATTTTCTCTTAGAAGGTCTGAATGGCCTTTGGAGCCAAGATATGCCCAAACGCCAACCAGGCAAGTGTGGCACAGAAAACTTAAAAGATCAGTATCACATAGCCAGAAAACCAAAACACTCCTCATCTCATTCTGACTGCAAGAAGTAGCTATCTTTTTCCATGCTGACTCTTTCAATCTAGACTACAAGCTTTCATTACTTATCAAATAAAACAGGCAATGTAAATAGACAAAATGCATCAGAGAAGCCTGTGATGAAAAAAATACCCCATGGGCAAGTGGCAGAATCCATGGTCAGCCACAGCACTGTGTCCCCGTGGTTGCTCCCAACAAGATGCTCCCAACAAGATGCCCCCAACCTTGCCAAAGGAGATGCAAGACTTCCCCACAGCCATAAACCAGAGAGGGATGAGCTCTGGAGGGGTGACGTGGGTTTCGTACCCACCACAGTCACTCTGAGGCAGATGCATGGCATTGGCCCATGGGTGCAGGCTGGACAGTGCAGTCTGGGAGGCTCTTCCTCCTCGCATCTTAGAATCATGGAATCATAGAATGGTTTGGGTTGGAAGGGACCTTAAAGACCACCTTTTTCAACCCCCTGCCATAGGCAGGGACACCTTCCACTAGAGCAGGTTGCTCAAAGCCCTGTCCAACCTGGCCTTGAACATTGCCAGGGATGGGGCAGCCACAGCTTCTCTGGACCAGTGCCAGGGTCTCACCACCCTCACAGCAAAGAATTTCTTCCTAATGTCTAATCTAAATCTCCTCTTTTTCAGTTTAAAGCCAGTCCCCCTTGTCCTGTCACTACATGTCCTTGTATAAAGTCCCTCTCTAGATTTCCTGTAGCCCCCCTTTAAGCACTGGAAGCTGCTCTAGGGTGTCCCGAAGCCTTTTGTTCTCCAGGCTGAACAAGCTCAGCTCTCTCAGCCTGTGCCCGTAGCAGAGGTGCTTCAGCCCTCTGAGCATCTTCATGGCCTCCACTGCACCTCGAAGCGGCGGCCACCTGGTGGAGCCCGCGTCCCGCCTGAGGGGAGGGTGCCGTGGGGCTTGAGGCGGATCCGCCTGCCGCTGTCATTACCTTCTCCCCCTTCTTCGCTCCTCACAGAAGAATCCGTCTTTTCCTCCGCTGCTCCGTTGGGCGGGTCATTGCCCGCTTTCCCTTTCCTGGTGGCGGCTGGAGTTCGGGCAGGAGCGGGAAGGGGGCAGCAAGGGCGCGAGAGCCGGTTCTGTCATGGTCTGGGAGGCAGCGGAAGTGGGAGCCGACGGCTGCCGCCGGGCTCGGGGCTGAAGCGGGCAGCTGGAGCGGGGAAGGTGCGAGGGACACTCTGTGACGACTTTAGAGTGGGACAGGTGCTGCCGAATGCCTTGAAAAGGGGTGCCTGCTCCCTGCTGAGGGTACATGGTATCTGATGCCGGTGCTTTAGAATAATGATTGTGTAAGGGCATCTCTGGGAAGTGAAAAAAAATAGCTTATTCTTAACACACAGTGAAGACATGAAATAGGAAATTAGGGTTGTTATGTTGCTTTGATGCTTCCTGTACAATAACATTTTAGTGTTAAACTGCGCTCAGAAAAACTGATCTACCTTCATTTGATCCAGTGCTAGGCTCACCACGGACTTGCACACTGAGGCATGTATTGTGAAGGGGCTGGATGTAAAACCTGAAATCACTTACCTGTTCATCTTCAGGAGCAGGGTCTGCAGATTAATGTCAGGATTTTCATTCATTTAGCTCCTAATGTTAGTTCGCATCCTAATCAGATGTAAGGCTTCTTTGTGCTAGATACATAAAAATGAAGGGAAGCATGGTCTTTGCCTAGATGACCTCACAGCCCAATCTAAACCAAATACAAAACGCAGGGGGTTCTGTGAATGAGAGACTTCAGTTGATACATAGACATTATGTCTAAACTACTAAATAAAGGGCTTGATGTAAACTGTATATTGTGAATGATCCCTATCCATTGCTGAGCTATGGATGTAAGCTATGTCTTGGCATTGTCTGGGAGAATGGCACACAGCCTGCACTAAAACTACAAACCGTGCCAGCACTTCAGCAGTGCAGCAACACAGATGCTGAAGCTGCACAGGAATACTCCCTGACACCATTTTTTTGCCCTTGTGCCATCACCATGGTGCAGGTTTAGTGTAGGCAAAGGTACAAATCATAAAATGGGTATGTGAATACTGTGTTTCAACTTGGGCTGAGTCTAGCTGCAGTTGCTTTACATGGGGAGTGTGGGAGTGAAGACTTCTCAAGTGTCAGACAAATCCTTGGAGTCTGTTCCAAAACTTGAAAGTGGTGGTCAAAGTGATAAGAAGTTTGGCAATACCAATGATATTAATGTATGGTAACTACTTCTCTTGTACAAACTCAGGCTATGCTCACATGATACAGTATGTACAGTTTATGGAGGAAACCGGTGTGTTTTTACTGCCAGTGAAGTTTATGGAGGAAACCGGTGTGTTTTTACTGCCAGTGAAAGAAGGCAAGAAGCATAAGTAGGTTTAGCTGCGCAGCTGCCCCATCCTCATCAGGAGGGCTATATCTAGCCCAGAAGGGATTTTTTTTTCTTCTTTGTGCAGCCTGACAAACAAAGCACATAATGACATAATTTGCATCTCAAGTTCAGGGTGAATTATATGGAATGGAAAAGAAATGTGAAAATGTTTTACCCTGAGATGAAGGAACTGTTCTGGACTGTGTCATAGGATGAGCAAATATCTCAAGCCAAATTACTATGAGAAGTAGATTTGTACCAGGTCCTGCAGTTACAAGTGTTTTATTATGATTAATGGCTTGAGAAATAATCTTCAAAGCACATGTATGACACAGAGTCATGCCTTAGCCAGTATAAGACAACTCGAGCCCTTCTTTTAAGAGTTTCAGGTCATGCTTCATCAACATCACTGTCATCCCATTATACTTTAAACTTGTAATTCAAGTATCTTTATAGGCAGTCAAATTTTATGCATATATCTCCATGTATTAGCTGACACCAATTTTTAGTAGTTTTTAATGGATAGGGACAAATTTACTCTTGAAAGGTTATTCCTTATTATGGTCTACCTGTACATTTTGGTCTGTTAGCTTCTGTCTCCAGTTACTCTTATGCGTAGCAAGAACTTCACCAATATGGCAGTTTAGCTTTAATTTTGAGGATCTACAATTTTCTCTTTGTTTTCTGTCCCATGTCAAAATGTCATCTTCTCCAAATGCCACACGTTTTGCTCTGTTTCCTATGAAATACGGCAAGAACTGGACACAACCCAAACAGATGTGACGTGTGTTCTTCCTGTCCTGAAACCTGGTGTGATTCTGAGGTTGGATAGCTCCAGAGATCTCCCTGCATACAGAGGAGTGGTCTTGTGTAACTGCCACAGTTCTACAGCTATCCTTGCAAATCTCAGGCATACCCTATAGGTAGCATGAAAATGTCACACCCAGGAATATAATGTTTCCTCAGGACTTCCTAGGAAATAGCAATGTATTTCTCATTAATTTGCCCCCTTTGAAGTTATTGATGTCTCACTGGGACCCAGAGGAGGAAGATGAAAAGTGGTTTCCAAAATGGACACAACCAGTCTGATCTAAAAGGGATTAGAACAAGTGATGCAAGGCACTCTCTACTGCTTGGACCAGAAACCACAGGTTGCTGCCTGGAACAGATGACTTTAGTATGTGTGTTCAGTATCGTCCCAGAAGGGATGCAGACAGGTCCAGACTATATGTGTGCCAGAATGCAGGTAAAAAGGTTTTACATTAACCATCTTTCCAAGATCTCCCTTCTAGATAGTGGAAAACATGTACATATGTTTGTTTAGAAGGCAGGATGAGACACTTCTACAGAAATCAGTGACATTGCGTTTGTTTTGGTTTTCCCCATAGCGACCACAGACTATCTCTTCTGGCAGCTCATATTTTTTCTTGAGGCTTCCCAGAACACTGACCTACTGCACTTCTCTTCAGCCATCTTCATGGTGCAAGAGGAACTTCCTGAAGAAATGAATCACAGGACAGTTGGAATCTTTCAGCTCCTCTTTGCAAAAGCCTTCTGATTCGGTTTAGTCCCCTTTTCCTCTAGATGGCATGCCCTCTTGATGGTACTAAGGACATGAACTAATTTGAACTCCATACTGCTTATGTTCAAGGAATACAGTAGTTCCTTGTGCTGTTACAGTCTTGATTTTCTATGAACATTCATGCCTATGTTTACTTCTTATCTTTTACTGACTATGGGATTTACAGTACTAATGATGTTTCTTCTGCCATCACAGCAACTTGGAATTAAAATTAAAAAATGCTCTATATGTTTTCAGGATTATCATCCATTTTTCTCATTCTTCGTGTTATGATGACAATTCCTCTAAGATAAAGCTGCTGTTTTCCATCCCCTTCATGCACACGATGCTTGCTATACAAGCCTTCGTAACCTCTTACAAAGTGATGCAATAGTTTGCTCTTGTGACTTTTTGTCCCAGAGGCTGAGCAGTCTGCTTGAGTTGGGATTGTGTCTGGGTATATATTCTGACTCTCAGCTCTGCCTGCTTTGTTGTCATAGAACACTTTTCTTGTCACATTTTGAATTCTTTTTACTCCAAAAATCTGAATTCTTTTGAACAATTTCACCAGCATGAGCAGATTGAATGATTTCCTTTGCTTGCTAAATTCCAGTCACACGATTAAGCTTAATTATAGTTGTTCTCAAAGTCATCACATGTTTCTAATCTCAGATCCTATCAGACTGCCAACACCCCAACATTATAGGAGTGATTCTTCAGCCCTCCATCAGCCGCAAGTTTTTCTCAGTTTTGCCTGTATTGCTGGATAGATCCTATATGAATCATTTCAGCTGTCTTAAGTTTTGTAGAAATTTAACTCTAGTGAGATTCTGATGTGCTGCATTCCACTTTTTCAGTTGTTTTTTACTAATTTACTTTTACAAAGTTTTCAGAGCCAAGGAAGAGACTGAGACCTGTGTCTCCTTAGAACCTGAATCCTAACCAGCCTGCACTGAGGGAACACAAGTCTCTGCATAATGTAGCAACTGATCCCAATGCTCTCTTGGCAGAATATATTAAAAATACCGATCTAGGTATTTAGGGTTTGGAAGGCAGCTAGCTCAGCATCAGTCCTCTGTGCACTGCAGAAAACATCTGTGTGCACATCTTTCAGCTGGAGTAGAGTGCGATAAACACTGTCCAGTGGTGGAACCTAATTCTTAGGTATAATTGGCATTAGCCTTGGTGAGAATTTGTGCTGCAATACCAAATGCAGATTACATAGGAATATCTGTTTGTGGAGAAGTAAGTATTCTCCGTTAGAATGGCCAGCTTTTTGTGTTGTTTCATTCAAATAATGTAATTTTATTATTTGCTTATAATGTAAGGTTACTATGAACTTGTATTAGTGGGTGGCTCTAAATCCCATTTATTCCTTTTTATCTGACTTGGCTCATATAAAATTAGGTCATTTAAAACCTGGCTTTATCCCTCCCAACATTAGATAGTTAACTAAAACATCAGATACTTAACTGAATCATGCAGCTTGTCACCTCAAGGTACTTCTAGAGTCAATGCAGAGAGACAGTAACTTTCATGTAGAAACTGAGATCTTTCTTAAAATTAATTCCTGTAATTCCCACTTTCACCTGAGAAACCCCTGTGGCAACTGTACTTCTTACAGAGTCACCTTTACTTAGCTGAGAAACTTCAGTTTTTATTCAGAATCCAAAGCTTATCTGATAGTTCTTGAAATAGTGCACATGTAAAGTCACTAAATGGGAAAGCTATGGCTTAGGTATTTCTTAGATGCAGACTATGTTTCTTTTGCTCAGATCAGAATTGTTAATATTTTCAATATGGGGGATGTGTTTTCCTTGTGTAAGCAAACACATGTATTGGAAAGGAATGGTTTTACAATGGAGACTTGAGCTTTCTGGCCAATGATCTGTTCTATCGGAGTCCCACATAAAATAGAGACAAAACAATTTATATCAGCCTAAAGTCATAAAAATATTTCTGGGAGACAAGTGTTTCTCTTTATATATGGACTGCCTGCCAGGAAAGTCAGTGCAGGTATTCTTCCTTTAAGATTTCACATGAATCAGGTCTCAACTAAATATGGTTGCAGATGATTTAGCATTTTATTTGTAAAAGAGCTTTAACAAGATTTGTATACCTTTATGGGATCAAGATGAGTTCCCTTTGTACCTTGTGCCAACGAAACAAAGATGTCATTAATGTAACAAAAAAATCATTAAGCGTATATTGCCAAATCTGATAAAAACGTGTGTGTTTCTTACCTTCCGTGCTTGTGGACTGTAGAAATGTGAAGTAGTTTTTCAGTTTAAGTCTCCCCTTCACCCAGCTCTATAACTCATACCCAGGAAAACAAAGCACTCAGACTTTAAAAATTAAATCAATTTACTGTATCAGGCTGGCAAAAAAAAAAAAAAAAAAAAAAAGAAAAAAAAAGAAAAAAAAAAGGAAAAAAAGGACCAAAGCACATTATCTTCTTACGGATTTTGTTAATGCTTAAATATAGTATTTTAGAATGTTTTGGTCACCTTATTCATATAAAGCACTGATCTGAATTTCATCTGTTTGTGAGTTTAAAAAAAGGATTCAAAACTGTATGCATGTATTTTTAGTGTGTCTTTAAAGGTGTAGAATGACAGAATATATGATCTACCTGGCACTGGGTTAGGACAAACCCACAGGGAGCCTGCTCAACTGACTGAGCTTTTTCCTAATCACGTAACACCTCTCACTGAGAAAGAAGAAGAAAGATTAATTTACTTTTAAAAAATAATGTTTATGAACCCAAGGACTAAGATTAATGATTTAAAATATCATATCCTTGTTAGGGAAATCCAAACATACCTAATTGCCATATTAAGATAAATAAGTGTACACTAGTACACATATCTCTGTATAGAGGTATTTAAAACAAAAAATTGAGCTTTACATAACATTTGTTGTCTAAAAGCTGTAATTTTCACTCCAGATTCTGACCTGAAATGTCACATGTGTCCGTTGTATACTTCTGTTCTAAAACCACTGATAGTCTTTTGGGGCACCATCATCATCTTGATGTACCTATTACAATAACAAATACTGTAAGTGCATTCATTATTTTATGAAGAAAGAATTTTTATGTATTACGTAGCCGCAAGATTAAAAAAAAAAAAAAAGTATTTGAAAGCATGTAGTACAGTGCATGGATGGAAGCAGTACTGTGTTTTTCTTCATGTCACCCTTCTTACCTCCAATTTTGACCTACTGTATTTGCTGTATAACCACTTTGGAATTGGGAATTTACCCAGAGCAGTTTTTCCATCATTTCACATGAACCTTTCTATACTGTTAAAAATTCTCCATGCTTTCCATGTTTTTCCAATCTCCCAGAGTCATTAACCAATTACAGCTGGGATCAAGGCCAAAACCAGCCAAGTATCACACTGAGATTATCTCAAGTGGCACCTTTAGTTAAATTGCTGAATAATCTTTTCTCTAGGGTTCAGATAAACATTGGTTGAGTTTTCTTATACCTTATGCCTTCCTAAAGGTCCTTCCTCTTTTGGCTTACTGTTCATATTCTTTTCTTTCTATAAAGCTTCCTGCAGGAGGTTAGTTGGAGTCCTACATCAGCTACATAACTACAAATTGGAATAGCCCCCTTCTTTCACACCTTTCTCTGCATAAAACCAGAAGGTAAATTAGGTTATGGCCTCCATACAGCTTGCCCTCAAATCACTGAAAGCAACAGTTTCAGCAGATTCTGGGCTGAGCCATCGTTTTATTTTGCAGTGACTCTGGAGTATTTTATACTTCACAACAAGAAAAACAATTTTTGCAGTTCATCTACTTGAAAGACAATACCTACAGTCAGTCTTGAGCTTCTATGCAGTATTTCAAAACAGAAATCCATGATGTGGGATGACCTGACAAGAAACCAGGTTAAACTGGTCCTGCCTAAGAAAATGTTTCTTCCTTCTGGTTGCTTAAATGAAGAAGAGGAGGCTTTTTCTTCTCTAAAGCAATTCATTCTTCTCCCTTACTCTCAGTTAACTGCTGATGAAATATTTTGTATAAAAGAAAATCTTATCTCAGGAATTTTAATCTCAAAACAGGAAAAGTCTGCTCCCAAGCAGGAAAACTCAGCTGATTTTCCCACTGCGCAAATACAAATAAAAGCAAAATAAACTACAGATGGAAATGCAAGATGACAGCAAAAGAAGCTATTGCACTGTCTTTCATGCTATGAAGCAGAACAAATTACTGACATCCATTTCTTAGTCTACATTTATTTTTCTGATTCACATAAGCAACTATGGCAGTGAATTCTCTTATGTTGTTAAAATGTGATTTTCCCTGCTAATTCATATAGTACTGTACCTCACATGAGCTGTTTGGGGTGAAAATGTTCTTATCTGGCTGTTGCTGGAGATGTAGCTGTTCTCAAGAGTTGAAGAAGATAACTGGGTTTACAAAAGCCTATTTCAAGAACATGCATTACAAAGAAAGTTGTTGTATATTGATGTATTATCAATACTGATGCAGCCACACACTATCACAGTACCAGTAAGTCATTCTAACCAAGCTTTTAATGTCATTTATAAAAAAATAGAGTTATTTACATTTGCAACTTATTTGACGGCATCCTCTTTTATTACAGCACTTGAATCAGTGAAGAAATGTCACCAGAACTCATTTGAGGATAAACTTTTCAAAGATAAGCATGACAGTACAGGAAAAAAATGTTTAAAACGTTGTGAATTCATGTTACTTTGCAGCAGCATACAAACTCACCCTTTACAACGCATGCACCCTGGCCTTATGGTAAGCAGAATTCCCTTCTGGATTAAGACTAGGAAACACTGCCACATTTCTAGGGATAGTCCCACATTCTTACATGTAGCACTTCAAGACATAACCAAAGGAATTAAGTTTAGTTCCAATGGACAGAATGTAGCCACTTAACACAGTTTTTAAGAAAACTCTGATTAAAAGGACAAAAAAAAAATAAAAGTATGACTATACTTACTGCTAGTTGCAGTAAATCAGATCTATGAATACAAAAGCCATCAAAATATATTATACATCTGAGTTTCAAAGCTATTTTAAAATACTGCTTTGCTTTAGAATACAAATAATACTGTTTAGGGTTAGTTTGTAGAATTGCATTTTGGTCCATGCTGTTAATTCTATGTTGTTATATTCACCTTCTATTAGTCCAAGAGCCTCAAAACAACAGGTCCTCAGGCTATGGCAAGGATGATGAAGCCAAATCTCAGGCTTCAGCTGCTACAGTCAGTTCATAAAAACTCTAATTTCAACTACCTCCCTTCTTTACTGCTTTAAATAAACTTCCCTTAGAACTCTTAAGGGAAAAGAATGCCAGGGACATGGATTTAACACTGTTAGAGATGGGGGCTTGTCCCCATCTAATCTTGAGCTGATAAATCACAGCTTTTAAGCATATCCAGTCCGTACAAAGGAAAAAAACACAAAAGATCATCAGCAACAATAACAAAAAGGAAACAATTTACTGTGACTATGCAGTAGTTCCACATAATCTGCTGGCAGTAGAAACTTCTTTGCTGTCAGGGTCAGGTCTTCCTGAAACCACAAATGGCCAAGTCTGTAAGGAAAAAAAAAAATAAAAATAAAGGTATTTCATATTAAAAAGAAAGTTTATCCTGGTATGAAACTGGAGCTTTATTACTGATAGATGTCTAACTCTGGTTCAGTTGCAAACACGTCATCATGTTTTAGTCCCTGTGGGAAGCACAAAGAGAGCTGAGTTCCTCTAACAAATATTTTCATTATGGTTTTCATTGTAATTAAATGCTCTGCAACAGGGCTGCCATGATCAGCAACAAATCGTTCTTGCAAAAAATTCAACTATCCTCTTGCTTTGCAACTGTTTGCATCATTTTATAAACAAAAAGCACATAAAGTATCAAACCCCAATCACTCTGCGCCACATAGGCAATCGGTTTACCCCTGTGGCACGCATCAGGCACTAGTTCTGTACCCATGAACTGATGACGGCGTGCCTGTGCTCCAAGCCAGCCCGCAGAGCGATTACTCCTTTTTCGGACATTAAGCTTGCCTAATGCCCAAAGAATTTATTTCTTTAGGGTCCTCTAGACCGGCTCCCCAGCACAGACACACCCGCCATCACCCTAAACCAGACCCGCCTCTCGGATCTGGGGTGAGGATTATCGGGATTTGCGAAACGGTCAGGGCAGCCCCGCGGCTCCTTCCTTGGTGGGCACGGGCCGGCGGGACTACCCCAAGGGGTGCCTTGCGGAGTGCCCCGGAACCTCCCCCCTCAACCTCCGCGGGGGCCCCTCGCCGCTCATTCCGAAGGCGCCGGAGCCGCGCCCGCCTGCTCGCCCCTCTACATCGTACCAGGTTGACGGGGTGGACGTAGCCGTTCTCGTAGCGGTCCTCCTGCAGGAGCTGCCGGAGGTGGGCGATGTAGCTGGACGCCAAGCGTAGAGTGTCCAGCTTGGAGAGCTTGGTGTCGGGCGGCACCCAAGGCAGGCTCGTCTTCAGCCGGGAGAACGCCTTGCTCAGCACCCGCATCCGAGCCCGCTCCCGCGCATTGGCTGCGTTGCGCTGCGACTGCTTTCCCTCGGGCGGCGGCCCCCGCGGCCCCGACACCGCCTTCTTGCCCCCGGGGCAGCCGCCCCGCGCCCGCTTCCTCTTGCAGCCGCTGCCCGTCGGCCCCGCCGCGCAGCTGCCCTCGCCATCCTCCTCCTCCTCGTCTTCCTCTTCCTCCTCCTCCTCCGCCGCAGAGGAGTTGTCCCCCGAGGGGTAGAGCTCGCCGCGGGGCTGGCGCTTGGCAGGCGGCGCGTAGTCCAGCTGCAGCGCCCGCAGGTCCATATCGGGCAGCTCGTCCGCCTCGCTCCCGGAGCCCGCGGACATCGCCCCGGGAGGGAGGCAGGGAGGCGGGCGGGCCGGAGGGGGCGGACGGCCGAGGCGCGCAGGGGAGTCGGCGCAGAGCCGGTGCCGGCGGGAAAGGGGGGGGTGTGGGGGGTGCGCGGAGGGGGATGCGCCCCTTGACAGCGCTATATATCTGGGTGTCCGCGGAGCGAACCATCTGCCGGGCGGAGCAGGGGAGTGGGGGCACAGAGGAGGGGTAGGACCCGGCGGATCCGCGCGCTGGGGGCGGCGCCTCTCCGCGCTGGCCCGTGAAGCCTAACCTGTATGGAGGGGACGGGGATGCCTCTAGGTGTATGTGTGCTCTGGTGAATAATGCCGCCGTGCTAATGAGCGTTTTCTCACCTGGACAGACCCCGTTCCTCGCCCTGGGGAGTGGAAAATACCCGCGGGGCTCATCCCGCGAGTGCTTTTGCAGGCAGAAGGGCACCGCTCGCCCAGGAGGCTGCGGCTGGGCTAAGGCCAACAGTGGCCTGGGGCTCTGCCGACCCCAACCCACCTGCATCCACTTCTCCTCTTGCTTTTTCCTTCGAGGTTAAGGGATTTTTAAACTGCAAACACCCTCTTAGCAGAGTGGTGTGGCAGGACGGGGCCAGGTCTTCCTCTATCCGCCCTGCTCCGGGCGGTGCCGGTGCCCGTGCCCCTCCGTCGGAACGGGCAGGAGCAGCGGGGACGCGGCACCTCAGGGCTGGTTGCGGTTTGTGAGGAGCGTGAAAAGTCGCTGGAAACGCGCAGGCTGTGTTTTGGTGGTGTCAGTAGCTTTGGGGGAAGCAACGGGCAGTAGCGAGTGAATACAACGTGTCCGGAGGGTTCTTCTTCCTCAGAACAATTAGTTAAAAGCTGGTTAATTTGGCTGCGTAGAGCTCTGTGTCACAAAACAAATAAAACTAGATAATTTTTTGAGGTATTTGCGGGCTGTTTTGTGTAACAAATTCCTTACTACAGCTTTTATGGAGTTCACGGGAAAGTGGAGTACTCAGCATCCACTGGGAATGCTGATATGCATTAATCGGGGGTATAAATAAATAAACCGACAATTTGTGTCCCTTCCGTCCCCGAAAAGATCCGTTCTTTCCGAGATGAATGACTACAGTCTGGTTCCTCTCTGGCCTTCACGGCCCTGCCTGAATACCGTTAACCAGGATAAAAACTCACTTCGCAGAAAAGAACCTAATGACTACAGCAGGTGGAAAGAACTTGTCCCTCAATTTTTGCTCCCGGGTTTTTCCCTTCCATTTCTCAATCCCGGCCGAGTGGAACCTTCCCTGCTGCTGCAGCACAACTTTCCTGGCACCGTCGGCCGCCTTTTCGCCCAAGGCTTTATGCTTCCTTCCCCGCCAACCCTGTGGTCTTACCGAGGGCCACTTAACGCTGTGTAAACCTCGGCTTCACCCGCTGGGGCTACAACCACATCAGAGCCGGGTTTAACAGCGACCTTTCCAAGTGAAACTTGACATTTCTTGAACCAGCGAAACAGGCAGCTGATCTTGCAACTGGATCTCTTGAACTTGGTTTGACACTGCGATGCTGTGGCTGGGTCCCGCAGGCTCTGCGGTGAAAGGGCAGCGCGCCGGGCTTTGGGCTTGCTCTGCATCCCCAATTAGCCTGCATTATCCATATATATATAAAAAGATACTGGAGGGAAAGAGATATAGGTTTACTTTTTCCACCCATCTGGGTTGTTTATACAGGTGTGGGCTGAACGCTTTCCCTGCTAAAGATTAATGGGAGAAAGTGCAGAATTTCTTTAAACAAAGAATAAAATGGTACCCAGTCTGAAAAGCCGCAATGGCAAATCTCACCTTCGCGCCTACTTCTGCCTCGGTGAATTAAAGGCGACGCATAATGGATACTTCACCTCATTTAAGGAAAGGACTGGAGACGGAGGGGCCGGAAGGGAGGGGAAATAGCCAAATTCCCAGGTCATCTTTGCCTGCTTCTTAGTTAGTAAAGGAAATGGGAAGTGCAACGGAGTAAATCAGGATTGAGCCTCAGGGGTTACTTCGGTTTACACCCAACGAAAGTGTGCAGACCCGACTCCTCTCGCATCCAGCAAATTGCTGCGCCCCTGACAAAGATATCATTTTCAGGATGAAGTCTTTGATGGGGCCAGGGCATTACATCATGCTTTCATTTGTCAAGACTTTGATCCTTTCTGCTCTCTGTGTACTGAGCAGAGGAAATATCCCTGGTATACCAGGGCAGCATTTTACGCCCGTTATTAGGCGCGGCCCCTTTCCCATTTCCCCGTTAAAGGGTAAACCCCAGGTCTGATCCATGCCCGGACTCCAACGGCAGCATCTTCCCTCGTTTCAGGGTCCGCCCCTGGGCGCTGTGTGCGGTGCTGGTGCAGCAAAACCCGGCATGTGTGTGAGAGGAAGGAGCAGGAGCTAAACCAGCTCCTGCCTGGGAAGGAGCTGTAGAGATGGTCTGCCCCAGGAAGCTGTGCCTCGGCCACCGCTGCTGGCCCTCAGGCCACAAAAAGCACCTTCTCTTTGCTGAGGGGAGACCCCTGCTTTGGGGATGCGCACTAGGACGGAGCGTTTCCCCTCACGCTTTTCCAGAAGCATTTTCGTAAATAAATGTAACCAATCAACCTAAGCATAGAGTATTCCGTGCAAACCAGGGTTCTCCTTCATCTTCGCAGCGGATGAGGGTGTTTCGTGCAGCGTTTGGGGACCAAGGAGGGACTGCGTGGCGCCGGGCCGGGTGGAGAGCAGATACCAGACAGGTATCTGGAATGAGGCAGAGGGGTAGAACCCTTTGATTTTCTTCTTGAAGTTTAACAAATTATAGCAAAAATTAAAAAATACCCAGAGGCCAAGTCTGTAAAATGCAGGTTATCTCCGAGGGTAGGAGAGGGAACTGTTAAAAGCCTCATGTCCTTTGCATTCTGGGGTGTTGGCAGTGACAAAGCAGGGTGGAGGAGGGAGATGATGTGTTCTCCATAAAGTGCTTGAAATAAGGCTTTCCTCTAGCATTTGTCCTTTCCTCGAACTCGGCAGCATTACTGAGTCACTTCGCTCCGACCTAAGAGCGCGCTTAACACTTTTGGGGAAAGACCTCAGTGTAACAAGGGCGGGTTTATTCATTTTATTCATTTTGTCGCAGTGGTGAGGAAGGCAGGATGTCTGGAGGAGGGGAGGACAGCGTCTGGCAAACGACTCAGTCTTGATCTCTCCACGAGAGTCTACAACACGCAAGCAGGCTGAGTGAAAGGCTGCAGGGCTTCTGCTAAGAAGGGGATGGATGCTCGGCATTACTGGTCCTGTAGCAAAAGCAGGTGGATGAATTATAACCTTTGCTTAGGTGGTTAGACGCTGGTTGGTAGTTAGATGCTCTAGGTTGTTAGATGGTGCCGCTAAACGATGCCCTTTCCTGTTATCACTTCCCGAGGTGGCAGCGCCGTGGTGCCCGTGTCCCTGTTCCCCGGCAGCCACCTGCCCGGAGATGCTCCGTGTGAGCTCCCCTGGGGCTTAGGAGCAGGGGTCCTGAAAGCATCGCGGTGGGTGCAGGAACCGCCAGCCCGAGCGGTTATTGGAAATGAGTGTTCGTGTGTGTTTCCTGGGGGGCAGGGGGGGCTTCCCAAAAAAGTGTCTTTCCACCATGTAAGAAAATACTCAGTGGGTCAAGCCATGTCACATAAAGCAAACAGGAGACAAATGAACCCCCGGAAGGAAAAAAAAGTTATAAAGAGGTATTTAATAGGATTTAGTTTGCTCACTGAATGCGAATTCACTAAACCCCCATCAAGGGACGCACGCTCAGTGATGCAGTTGGATAGGGGATTTCAACCCGGGGTTAAAACCCGCCTCTACCCCGGCCGGCACCAGCTCGCGGGTCGAAGCTGCCTCCCTCCGCTTCCCGGGAGTGGGCCGGTCTCTCTCCCGATGCGGCCCCAGCACTGCTCTCCTTGCTGCGGGAGAAGGCAGGGCTTGGGCGACCAAGCCCGGCGGAGGCAGCTCTGGGATCCGGGAGGAGAAGGCGTCCGCTCCAGCAGCGGAGCTTGCTGTTTCCCCAGGCGGGATGGGGCGGGGGGTTTCGTGCTCCTCCCCCAGCGACCCTGAGAGTGCAAACCCGCAGGTTTGTCCTTCGACTCGCTAATTTCCGAAAGGGGATCCTGTCCCGCAGCACGCGGAAAGAGCATCTTCCCGGAGGAAAGAAATCGGCCCCTGTTATTTACTCTTTTCCCCACATTTCTAGTGCAATAACAGCAAGACGTTATCAGCTGTAAAGGATCGCTGCTTTCCCGGAGTTTGGCCAGCAGCGAATTTTGTTCAGGTATCCCCAACTTTCAGCAGGGTTTCCCCTGTGGAATAGCCAGGCAAACTCTCTAAATACCTCCTGGCGCCAGAAGAAAGTTCTCATGTAATGGATACGTGCTGGTGTGAGAACACGGATTCTGCTCACTTTGTCAATCAGCCGTGGTGGGTGTGAGTGTGCGTTTGAGGAGAGGGAGATAGGGATTTCTTGTAATTAAAAAAGAGAATTATTTTTCACTAATTCTGTTGTTTTTTAATGATGCCTGTAGATGTGCTCTTGACCTAAAAGGACCAGAATTAATGTTGCTGTTTAAAGCACAGTTTATTTCTTCCCTTGGAGCCAATTACCTGGAATAACAAGCAAACATCAGGCAAAAGGAAACACTGTGTTAGTCTCCTTGTGTTTCACTCTGAGAGGGAAGGCCACCAGAGCAAGACGGAAGAGATGGGGAGAGATAACACCACAGCAGCACTTCATTATACTTGAACGCTCCAGCACACTCACTGGCTTTGGCTGGGCTACAGCAGAGCAGACAGAGCAGTGCAGCTTCCCCAGGAACTGCTAGCAAAGTCAGTGGGGGCTCTCAGACGGGGACACAGCCAGTGAGACAGCTTCGTAGTCAGGAGGAAAACACTGCCCAGGGTTGTCCAGAATCAAAGAAACCCCAGCACTCTGGCATTGTGTCACCAGCTGTATTGAGGAAAGGCTGGAAAGGGCACACAGTACATGCAGGCTGCAGTCCACGTTTAATTGTCTGGTGAAATTATTCCTCATTTTTTTTTGGGAAAAAATTTTCTATGGAAGGCACCTAGGAAGCCTCCTGATTGAGGCAGGTTAGCATCTTGCAGCACCTTACTTCAGCTGTGCTCAGGCTTTCAACATTCAGGCCATGTTGGGGTCAATGTTCTTTCTCTTATAAAAGACAGCATCACTCTGGCTGTGCTCTGTTCCCCTTCGCAGAATATTGTTTATCTGAGCATAATATCAACTTTTCCATCTATTTGAAGTGGTGGGCCTATAATGCACCTAAGTTTTAAATTTATAAAATTGCAAGCGACCACATCCCCCACTATTGGGCTATTTCTGAATCTGAGACATGACATGGTTCCAACAACGATTTTAAGATGTAATAGACACGCTTTATTTTGTTTTTTCTAGAATGCAATCTTGACATATATAGGTAGGTGTGTATATAAAAAGGCAGATCTTACAGTGTTAGGTTAAGAATTCATCTATGAAGTTGTAACACCAGTTTTCCCACTTTCTGAATGCTTGTTTCCATATGCTACATAATATTAAACCAGAAATCTTGTTCTTTTCACAGTACTTCTAAAAAGTGCTTCTACATCTGAAAACACTTCATAACTGTAGTAGTGCTTTAAAGTTTAAGTAGCTAAAATGTTCCAGAGTCTCCCAGGCTGCTTCCTGTCATGATATTGCAGTATTCTCTTTGCAGATACTTCTGGATGACTGAAGTTGAATTCTTTTGCAGTTTATTTTGTGGTCTGTCTTCCATTTTATTTTATGATTGTGGCCACATTCATGTACATGGACTTTTTAAATTGTAATTATTATTTCTTTCTTAGGACAAGGAATAACACTTGAAAAAGAGAATGAATATTGGAGCCATACATTACAAACAGCAGTGAAATAGCTTTTATAGATGTAGCTGTCATACGCACAACTGAAATGGTGAACATTTAGAGAGGTTTCTGTCTGTCGTTCCTGTCTGTCTGTCTGTCGTGTCTAGGAGCAAATCTCATTATAACAAAAATCTGTTCAGACTTCACATAGTGATGATCAGATTTACAGGAGACACATCCAGATGATTTAATCCTACAGAACATTTCTATTAGCAGAATATTAAGTCTTGAACCAATGACTGGAGATCTGGAAGTCTCTTTCTGCTTTCTAGAGACATTTAAACTTTGCCTTTTTTCTTTGGCAGCTTGTTGCTCATGATGGCACAGGTGAGGTCAGACTTTTGTCCTTCACCTCTCCTTACTTTACCATTTGAAATTAATACTTAGTTATTGAGAACGAGCTGGTCAGCAGTTAGAAAATAAAATGCATCTGGACTTATCAATATTTTATTAAATGAAATGGGTATTCTGTCAATACCAGGGTTCTTGGAAGGATGAACCTGTGCTATTAAAGGAAACCTGTACACATCATACAACAGATTTTTAAAAATTGTTACTTAAAATCAAACAGAACAAATTGGGGGCTTTCCCTGCAGTTTGAATGGATGCCTGCAAAAAGAAAAATTATAACACTGCTGATCAAGTTCATCAACTAACGTTAAAAATTATATAGCCATCAGCTGTAACTGAGCTCACACAGTGACACAAGTTGAAATACTGATTCACAGTGTCTAGGTCTTTTCCTGTGGACCTTGGGTTAGAGTTAAAAAACCTTCACAGCAAATAAGTAGAACTGCATTTGGCATAAATCTGGGGAAAAAAAAGAGTGCTTGACTAAGGATCTCTTGGTGCAACTGAAAATATACAGTAATGGATTCCACAGTCCTTCTGAGAGTGACACTACCACAGTCCTCTCTCAAGGATGTTATTCTATGTGAAACCCAGGTATAAGGACATTTATGAATTATCTTACAGGTGTATTTAGCATAACTTAGATAGTCAGCAGTATATAAAGCAGTATGTATTAAATAACATGTCTTTGGAAACAAGCTCAGGCTGAGATGTCGATAAGTAAGTTTCTCTTAATTAATTTTATCATTCTTCCACTGGGGAAAAAAAAAAAAAATGGACAAAGATTACTTTAGAAAGCACCCAGGGCCTTTACAAAAGTAGTTTTGTCCACTTTGAGATGGAATTGGATCTTCATAGTAGTTAGTGCAAAAATCCCTTAAATTCTGGTTACTGCATTTCTACTATCCCCGTAACTGACCATTTCTGAGAAAGATTTTCAGGAACCAATAGAATGGTTTTCTGGCCTTTTTATCCAGTCTTGTGTGCACTTGCAGTAGGATACTGCATAGCATGTGTTAAGGCTTAATGGTTGATTTTTTCACCCTAACTTTAAAAGGTGCAAGTGCAAACTGCACATAATTGGTAGTTAAAGGAAAGTACATTTGCAGTTGACTTATCTTGGCTATTATTACTTACAGTTCTCCTTTACCTCTTTCTTAGGCTGTGATTGCACCTTGAGGCTGCTTGTTTGGCATTGCACTGCTCATAAGTGGTCAGGATCCCATGCTGCTATAATGTAATGGATACTGTCCTGGGTTAAGCAGAAGTAAGAAGGGTTAGGAAGAGTAAGCTGCTGTTTTGGTTTCATGAATCAGAATCTTACTCTATGTTACAGGGTCAAATGGAGAGCACTGCCTTAGACATTGCCAGTATTCTGCAGCAAAGTGACAAGGGACAGGATAATGATAATGTGATTGACAAGGCAGAAGTTAGTGCGACCCACACAACTGGAAATAATGCTTCTAGCAAAGTGTTATGATTGCTTTGGAAAGCATTAATTCTTGTTGGTCTTTGTACAAGCAGACTGAAGGCATACATCTATTCTATTCAAACAAAGCAATGAAGCAGTCATCAGAAATTAAACTGACTGGTTGTACAGGAGGATGTGTAGCTGATGTATCTATTCAAGTATGATGCTCTACTCATTTGTATGTTCGTTGCCTCAGATTTCCAAGTATAACTAGCAACAGAAAACTTTCCTTACAATTAAATTAGAAGACCTTTGCAAGAAATTACTCACACACTAGAGGAATTGTAAGTTTTATATGTTTATCTTTGTATTTTTCTTAAAGCATCTGAAACTCCCAAACACACAAACCTTTCAGCAGACAATCCTAATATCATCTGATCCAAATTAAGAGATATCTGGTCATTTGTTTGTTCAACCTAATACCAATGAAGAGACAGCAAATTGTTTGCCTCTGTCCCAGTCCAAGATTTAGAAATCTCAGGGATCTGAGGTTTCACATACGTTCACTATCAAGTCTAACAATTTAATAACAGCTTTAACTGCATGTGGAGATAAACCAAAGAAGATGAGAAGATTATTTAATTTATATGACATCAGTGTAAGGTTTTTTTTTTGTTTTTTTTTTTTTTAATTTTGATATAGAAGCATTCTAACCAAACCCACATGCAAACAAACTTTGAATAGAAGACAGGAATTAGGTCTGTTAAACATTTGCTTTCTGTTTCTTCAAATTATGGTATGCTATTTAATCTACCAACATCAAGAAGCTGGCCTCTTGGCAAGTCTACTTTTACAATGTCTTGTTTTAAAGTCTCTAAAGCAAAATGATTAAGATAGTTTGGACCACTGGTAAACACATTAACTTTCATAGGGTTGGCTGAATAGGGAAAGGTGAACTGGTGAGCTGACCCTCTTCCCCACAAAATCAGAAAGACTTAGAATAACAAAACATTTCAAACATGGAAATTATCTAACCTTGAAGCAAGAAAATCTTATTACTTGATATAGCCATTTTCTGAATGTCTTCTTTATCAATTTTATTCAGCCTAGGAGCAAGGTGTTTATTGTTCTTGGAGAAATTCCATGATTGCTTAATGAGCAAGAGTCAAAGGCAAAAGCAAAGGCAAAGTGCTTCTGTCTTTGAGAATGCTCCTATGATAATGTGCTTATTTCTATCAGCTTATAAAAGGCTCTGAAAGCAGAGAGAACTGCCTAAAAATGTGACTTAGTGCTTTGGCTGGAGCTGTCCTGATCTTACTGCTGTGCATTCTGCTTTTGTGAGTGCTTGATGTACAGACCCAATATAAAATAAGAGCTTCATTACTTGGCTGCTGTTTGTAGAAATGGAAGCGTAAGGTGACAGATGAGTAACTCTAGGGCTAAGGGGAACTGATGGGGTATGGATACAGCAGATAGTTGATTGCTGTACTTGGAGGAATGATCACCAGGTTCAGTGGGTTCATCAGATTTCCAGACTTGTAGTAGAATATGGGTAATAAGAAAACTACAGGTGCATGTAATCAGTCCTTCAAGCACTGAATATTTCTGTGAGTGAAAAAAGTGCTTTTAAAAAAACTGTGACATCACTATCTGGTAAAAAAATGGGGCTTCTGCATTCTAGCCAAGCAGAAAGTACCAAATAGACCAACTAACAGGCCTTTGAAGATGTAACCATTATTTTCAAAGTTGCTATCTATCATGTCATGGAAAGACAAACTACTCAATTTGCTTACCTTAAAGAGCATGTTGGGAGGCAATAAGAAGGCTATAGGTATTGTTTCTCATGACTTCAGAAATAAAAGCTTCACAGTAGCATCCTGTGAAAGGTTTATCCTAACCAGAGACTGGACTTATAGAGCAAATGCTGCAGAGATTTATGTGGTCTCAATGGATTGTTATTAGTGTTTGGAAATCACACAATATTACTAAATGGATATAATGACAGGAACAGAAAAAAAAATGTGGATTGATTAGGTTGTAGATTGGAACAAATATATCAATTGTACATTAATGTTCATCAATGCCTGCATCCTCAACACAAGTAGAAACATTGAAAGGCAGGTCCTAACATAATTTCTGATGCCTTTGGTGAAACAGATTGTTTTTATCAAACCTACCTGAAGGATTTATCATATCTAAGATTCAGCTGGTGCCAAAATAAGATGCAGGTGAAAATAGATGATGACCACAATAGTCAGTTCTTAAGCATCCCTGCAATTGGAAGTAGTCAGTTGTGGTAATGATGGGTAAGTTTTCCAGTGAATAAATAAACATTAAAATCAGAAGGGATATTTCACTTCAAGAATATGTAAATAACTTTGGGTTTATGCTACACTAAAAAAAATAAAAATAGTTGCCATATGTCTGGAGCAAGTCCAACTGAAGTGAGAAAAATAAGGCCATGTCCAAGACCCACAAGGCTAATCCTTTACATGATTTTGTGTAAATCACTGTGGTTTTAGGATGATAGGATGATTCAAGGGGGCATGTTCTGCTCAATATTAGCACTTATGTGAGATACATAGCTAGTACATCTGTACTTAGCTATGTGTAGCATTTGAGATGTAGATAAATTAGCATAAACTTTTTTAGGGTATAGTTCATCTCAACTAATTTCAGTCATCTCAAGGTTTGTTATCACAATTCAGCTAGTTAGGAGTGAGTGGCAAGAGTTATAGTTTATAGGTCAAAACATCACCTCTTAAATTTGTTACATGAAATGCCAAAGTGTGGGAGGCATTCATGAGGCAGCATACTGAAATACTGCACTGACATCCATTTGTTTCTCTGTGTTCTTTAGATTAATAAGATGTCTAAGCTTAGGCACATTCAGGCAGAAACAGAGATCATCATGCCTGAACAGGAAAGAAGTATGATTAGAAAGATACTTAGTTTTGGGAGAACTTTGCCTTTCAGCAGAGGCAAAGATTAGTGAGAAACTAGGCTATGTACCAGAAACCTTTATGGCCTGTCCGTTGTGTCTCTAGAGCTCTATCATGAACAGCAAAATTGACATAAAGCATGCTATGTAATGTATCTATACATAAAATTATGTTTCTTTCAGTTCCTCTCCTCCTCCTTGCCATGCTGAATAATTGTATCTGGACAAAAGAATATTGACTGCCATTTTCAAGCAGCCATGGTATTCATCTTCTTTCATAATATCTTTTTTAAGATAAATTCAGGAAGGATAAAGTAATCAGGAATAGGATAACATACTCTGCTTTGCCACCCCTGCCTCATACCAGTCTTGCTTTGTAAGCACAGAAAAAATTAATTTAAGAAGAATGAAGAATTATATTGAGTCTTAAGGTCCATTCAATCCTTAGTGGCTAAAAGTGTCTAAAAGAGTGTAAAAGTATGGCAAGAATATGGTGATATTCCTCAGAAATCTCTCTCAATAACCAATAATTTGAATTTCAGTAATTTTCTGAGCCAGAAATTTAGTCTTTAAATGTAATAGGCCTTGATAGATTTTTCTTCTATAGGTCAACTTTGGAATCCATGTACACTTTTACCATCTCAGTATTCTGCAGCCTAATTAAGTACATACTGTGACAAATCACTTTCATTAATTTAAGAGCAGAGTAAAGGTGAATTAAGAAGCTTATAGGAGACTCAGGCTGCTGCAAAACACATTAAATCATATGTGCAGACTGTGTTGTCTGCACTGGATGTATGAAGTAAATCCTCTGTGCCATATTTCCTGTGAATGTGAATTCTAGTTGAGTGGGACTGGTGTAGTGGGTTTGTCACATCCAGCTCTGGACAGAAGACATCCTGACAGCTGAAGACTCAATGTCTTCATTTAAACTGTGATCTGAGACAGAAGTCATAAAATCATATAATCATATAATCATTTAGGTTGGAAAAGACATTTAAGGTCATTGTGTTCAACCATTAATCCAGCACTGCCAAGTCCACCACTAACCGATGTCCCTAAGTGCCACATCTACACATTTTTTAAATACCCCCAGGGATGGGAACTCAACCACTTCCCTAGGCAGCCTGCTCCGATATTTGACAACCCTTACAGTGAAGAAATTTTTCCTAATATCCAATGTAAACCTCCCCTGGCACAACTTGAGGCTATTTCTTCTTGTCCTATCACTTGCTACTCTGGAGAAGAGGCTGATACCCACCTCACTATAGCTTCCTTTCAGGCAGTTGTAGAAAGTGATAAGGTTTCCCCTGAGCCTCCTTTTCTTCAGGCTAAACAGCCCCAGTTCCATCAGCTGCTCCTCATAAGACTTGTGCTCCAGAGCCTTCACCAGCTTTGTTGTCCTTCTCTGAACATGCTGCAGCACTTCAATGAGTTTCTTGTAGTGAGGGGCTCAAAACTGAACACAGTATTTGAGGTACAGCCTCAGCAGTGCCAAGTACAAGGGGACAATCACTGTTCTGGCCCGGTTGGCCACACTATTGCTGATACAGATGAAGATGCTGCTGGACTTCTTGGCCACCTGGGCACAAGCTGATTCATGCTGACCTGGTTGTTGACCAACATCCCCAGGCCCTTTTCCACTGGGCAGCTTTCCAGCCATTGTTCCCCAGGTCTGTGGCATTGCATGGGGTTTTTGTGACTCAAATGCAGGACCTGACACTTAGCCCTATGGAACCTTGTACAACTGGCCTCAGCCAATCTGTACAGATCCCTCTGCAGAGCCTTCCTACCCTGCAGCAGATCAACACTCCTGCCCAACTTAGTGTAATCTGCAAATGTACTGCAGGTGAACTCAGTTCCTTCATTCAAATGATTGATAAATATATTAAACAGAACTGGCCTTGACCTTGATACTGAGCCCTGGAGAACACCACTTGTGACCGGCTGCCAACTGGATTTAACTCCATTCACCACCACTCCTTGGACCTGGCCAGCCATCAAAGCCATGAGCAGCCAGTTTTTCTAGGAGAATGATGTGGGAAATGGTATCAAAGGCTTTACTAAAGTCTAGGTAGGCAACATCCACGGCCTTTCCTTCACCTTCTAAGCGGGTCACCTTGTCATAGAAGGAGATCAGGCTAGTCAAGCAGGAGCTGCCTTTATCCATGCTGACTGGGCCTGATCATCTGGTTGTCCTGTGGGTTATAATCTCTTCGTATCAACATAAAATTATGCAGCATGCATTTTGTGCCATCTGAAAAGCAAGACATGATAGCTTGGTGTTACAATTACCCGAACCTCTGTATTTTCCCACCTTTTCAAGGTGGCCACAATGCACTGCGGGAAAATTCCAGAAAGTCACACTACAGTCAAAGGCAATGACTCAGAACAGTTTCGCAATCACCAACAGTTTGGGTCGTAGCTTTATGTTTTTAAAAAATATATTTTTCCTAAGCACAGTTTATGTCTTGGCTCTGAAAACATATGGAAAGTCCATATGCTTTCATTTACATAATCCCTTTTGCCATTTTAATTAGTATCAGCCAAGAAGTTTCTGTATAAATTGAAGATCCCACTCTCCATCGCTGAAAGGTTTACTCATCTTTGTTTTTACTGTTGAAAACAGCACTGCAGGCTTCAGGGAATCGATTTATTTACATTTTACAAATATTCCTTTATTTTTCACTTTTTGTTGCCAACGGCTGGCCGCTTGTTTCTAGATAATAGATTTCAAGGATTTAGTGTATCAGTTTTCTCTTCCTGAAGACACCTATTTTTGAAGTTTCTTCACAGAGACTTTAGTGTCATCAATCAAACATCAAAATATTTGGGGTGCATTTTTTGTTATTAAAAAAGCAGTTATTAACTTAAAGGAAAAAGTAAACACTTTTGCTTCATTGTCTATGGGTTTATAAAGAAGGTCAGGAAAAAAAGACCATTTTTGAATAAAGTACTTTTCTATATGGGGACATCTGAGCTTCCTGTTGGTGATCTTCTGTGATACATACAAATCCTCATTCATTCACCCAATTAATACCATTTTCTTGCACACAACTGTCAAACAAACACTTGTATTCTATAAAGTGTCTCTCTTTCACATAGGCTATCAAGGTATGTTGGAACAAAAAAAATCTTCCAGCTACCCTCTTTCAAACCTGTGTTTCTCATATGCAAGTAAGCCGGCAATAAGCACACTTCAGAAGACTCATGTAGAAACAAGGCGAGTAGTTACTGTACTTCAGTCTGGCCTTAAGTTCACTCTGAATACCCCCAGCCACTGCATGAGTTTGGCAAGCTCCAGCACTGTCTGAGAGGCCCAGGCTGCTTGGCTGCCTTTCTACTCAGTGTTACCATCACCATGTCTGTCCCTGCAGGTAGGAGGATGTTTTCTGTCACTGAGCTTTGCAGTTCAGGGTATCACACACAGGGATCCAAATGCTTTAGTGTGCATGAAGAACCATTTACATGGCTTGTTTTCAGTTTTGCAGCTAATTCTCTTCTGTCTAAAAGGTCAAAATACTTTATTTTTAGGAAGAAGCAAAGACCAGCTGTTTTCTAATATTCAATATTGCAAGAATACTTCATACTGCAAGGCCCAGCAACTGATCACAACTTTTCAAGATGAAGGCCATTGATTTTGTATTGCTCCCTTTATGGGATGCTCTGGACATGGAAGCAGAGATAACCCTGTGACCTCATGTAAAACTGCTGGCACCCAAATGGGGAAGATGACCACATGGAACAAAGGAAGAGAAATGATGAAAGATATTTCCATAGCATTCCAAGAGACAAACTGTGAAAGAGGAAGGAAAAGTGTTGAGGAACCTTCTGTACTGTCACTGGAGACATCATATGACTGAACTTGCTTTTTACAGTTATTTTTCACTAAGTCCTGAAAAAGAGTAGATGGATCTCATTCAGACTGAGAGACCAGATTTCAGAAATCATCACTTCAAAGTGCTACTCAGTGAATGGTGCAAAGTGCTGTCAATTTCACCCTTTTTGTTTATTCAGGGCTTTTTCATAAAAATAATTTAGAAGAAGCAATTACCAGTATAAATGAAACCAGAAACAAAGAGTCTCTGGTACTGAGGTACTAGCAGAAATCAAAATATATATTTCTGGAAATGGAGAGGGTGATATTTACGGACAGGATAGTGTCTAACATTGCCTTCTTCTGCAGTCAATTTATGTAGGTCTGCTGTGTGAAGAGATTGCCCTCACAAATCTGCTTGGGCACTCTACAGACCATAAAATTCCCACCCAATTGAATGAATCAACCAAAGAATTGAAAGGTAATATTAGAGGAGTATAAGCATCTTTCTATATGCATGTAGTTATTAACTTATGGGTGCAGAGGAAAGGGAAGCAAAAAAAGACTTATTACTATTATTAAACAGTAAAAGCATCAATATTAAATCATGCAGCCTTCTTGAAAGAGGGACCATACTTGTGGGGTGACTTGCATGAGTACATTTCTGTTACTTTCTGGGATAAAACTTAATGGAATACCATCCTAAGAATTTCAGCTACAGAAAGGACCCAAAGAGTTTTGTCTTCTATGTCCACCCACTTTGCCCATTTTCTCTTGATGGTCAAAACCTTTACTGAGGGCACAAAATAGGTATGATTTATACAGGTCTCCCTACATGTAATTGATGGGCTACTAATAGTTATTTATCCATTAATATCTACAATTTATGTTCTGGAAGAAATGAACAAATTCAACCAGATATAAAGTTATGAAATTGATTATGTTAAATCTGAAATATGAAATACAAAATGTCATGATTGAACAGCTGTAAAAAACTTTTGTGTTTGTGTGGTCTAAACAAATGAGCAACTTGAGAGTCAATATTTCTCCTCATGTCCGTCAGTTTCAGAAGATGAATTTTCCTCTCGTTATTTCAAAATTAAAAAATGATTTGTTGGATTGGAAAAATTTACATTTGGCTTGGCGTGGCCATATAGCTGTGGTTAAAACAAATGGCTTGCCAAAAATCAATTTCCTATGTTAGGCCCAGCCAGTATGGACACCAAAAACAGCTCTTGGGGAAATCCAAGCAGCAGCTGCTGCATTTATACAGGATTCTGATGGATCCTCAGGGTGAGTAATGTCTCAGAACTTGATGCAGATTTTCTTGTGAAGGTGGGTTTCCTTTTTTGCAATATACCTTTGCACTGACCTTGGCTGAGAAGACAGCTTTCTAAACCCACCTTTCCTAAATTGAATCTTTCACACATGCTTCCAAGTGTGATTTCATGATCTGATTTGGACCCCACAGTAAACTTACTCTTCAAAGTGTTTTGTCATCAGCAATGATTTGTGATCACACATGAAGCCCTTTTCAACACACAGCTTCATCTCTTAGTCAAAATAAATGGCAAACCAAAGCTTAAAAAGCCTGTCCTGTTTTTCCTTTCACAGTTAAATAAACGCTTGTCTCTTGGCTTCGCAGAACTATCCTGGATTGCATTGCTCCAGCTGCTGAAAGAGCAAGAAACTTGAATATTCCAGTTTGCTTTCTCAAGTGGTGTCTCACATCCAAATTCAAACAGGCAAGTTTTGTGGCCATAGAAATATCATTCATAATGTCTCTGTGGCCATTTGTCACTAAGTGTGCATGTCTTGTTGGACATGCATTACATTTCCAAAGCAGTTCTAGTAACAAGTTATTTTTGATAATCCACATAAATTCTAAAATATCTGTTTATATTCAGCCAATTCAACTTAATTCAGTTCAATGTAATTGCTGCATATTGGGGAGCATCCTGAAATTTCTCTAAAGATCACATTGTCTCTTCGGACAGCAAATCTAGAACCATGGTCTCAAATGTAGCTAAAAGGATCTTGAGTATCTTGTATATCCAGGCTTAACTGTGTGCATGACCTTCCTCATTGCATGTGTTCAGGCTATTTATTTGCAGGCTTTCCAGCAAACATGGACATATAAACATGGGGCACATCTGGGATCACACCAACCCCCCATTTTCATTTGTGACTCCTCCCGCTGACTGGTGCAGACATAGTTTCTGAGCCTGATATCATTGCTTTTTAATTCTTGTATTTTCTTCTTTGCTACAAAAAAATACTTTTTTTTCCCCTAATTTGGACAAATACTTACACACTTTTTCTGCAGTCTTGGTCAGATCCTCAGTTACTTGCATCTTTCAAGAGTGAAATAGATGTCCCTGGGGTTGTGTTTCCCCACATTCGTATGTGTCCATGCTTTTACAATGGTCCGATTTCTGCATTTTATCTTCTACGTTCTTGATTCTCATCTGGAGATAATTTAGATCTCTCTAGGCTAACCAGATGATCTCTGTGCCAACAGATGAGTATTTGGGAACACCATTCATTTTAATTCCAGCACTAAAGAGATGTCTAGTGAATTTCAAATTCTCAGTTATGCAGACATCACTGGCTTTTTAGATAGTGCCTTAACAAGATGACAAGAAATCTAAGTAATTTATGCCATCCTTGTGTTTTCAGTCTGTTGCATGCCTTCTGCTTCTGTTGTGATTTCTCTCATCCTGTCTGGCACACACTCAAACTGTTGGCATTCATTGATTTACATCATCCATTGTGGTGACTTAAATAATAATACCAGTTACTTAATACAATATCAAACTTCTTTGCATGTACTGTATGAAGACAAAAGACAAGCACATTGAGCTGTTGAATAGCACTGTGTTAATGCGCCATTTACAGTGATACTGTGTTGATATTCCACAGATAACTGAACTTTTTCAGCATTTCATCCTTGCGACCTACGAAAGACTTTTTTACAAGTAACCTAAAGGAATGCTCATGATCAAGCATTACTAAGCACCATTGGAACTCTGATAGGAGTTGTGGTTGCTAGGCAAATGGCATCATACTCCAAATTAAAATAAACTGTTTATCATGGAAATGAAAGAGATTCACTTAGGATCTGTGACTAAGCTGATTAACGGCTGATACAATAGTCAGTTATGGTAAAGGTTCATTGGACAGTGTGGGCAATTCAGGATTTCTATATAAATTCAGTGTTCCTAATAGAGATTGTGTCACTAAACTGTGTGCTGACCTTTTATTTCAGTACATCTTTAGCAAGAAGCCTTTGGTTGTTTATAGTGTCTTGTGTAGCTGTTAGGACTACACATACATCTACTGTGACATTACCTTCTCAAACTCATATAGTGTGTTAGTGATATTCAGCATGTGGCTGTTACACACTTTTTCCTGAAAGACTATACAGTTTCCTTTGTGATAAAAGTCAGCAACAAAGGTTAATAAGCAATTGAAAATGCAATGATCATATGATTCATAACATTAATATAATAAAAAACATAGTTCTGGAATTCTTTGGTTTGGAAGTATCCTTTACTGGTTTCAGGAGACACCTGGACATAAGATTATGGGTAGTTGAATACCTATTAGACAATTAAAGGAAACAGAACCTTGTTGTTGGTTCGAAGTATTTTATCTGAATAGTGCAGATCTAGCCAAGAAACAGGTTTTCGCTTCTTGAAGTGATGATTTTGCCAAGTTAGTTGCATACCAAGATAGCAACTTCTTAGTTCATAATTTCTCTCGATTATTTGGTGCTTGACAACTTTTATGATATGTGATCACTATTCCATTAACCACTGTTCTTACGGCTTGGTCTTCATGTAATAAAGTTCAAGATAATTTACAATGATTCCTCTAACCTCTGTTACAACTAGCTTTTTCTGCCTGTGCAGTAACTGTTTCTTAATTGGGTAGAATTGTTTTCTCAGCAAAAGGATATCACCCTCCTGTATCTGCTTGTGCCTCAGATGTCAGTTTTGACGTATGTGCTCAACAGTGTCTTAGAAAATGCTGCCTAGAGACAGCACAGATTGTTTTGCTGCACTCTTTATTATAGTCTGCTAATGCTTTAATCTTGCCTATTGTAACATTAAGTTGTTGCTTTAAACAAACTTTCTCAGCTTCCTTTTCATAAAACTGGGGCAGTGAAACAAAAGCAGAGAAGTTTTTATTACAATGGCTGTTGCTGACTGCTCTATGCTGGGAGTATTGGACTGAGGTTGGCACAGACCAGCAGTGCTACTACAAGCAAACACCAAACAGAATTATCTTTTCTTTTTTCTTACAGTGGTAAAATCTGGCAATTGTAGCAGGCACACGGTCTGATGAGAGCTTCCTGTTTGATGAGCCTTTCAGTTGTTAGCAGAAAATTGTCCATAATACCATGAATAGACCTTTTAAATACTGCCGACAGATTGCTCAGCTATGCATACCTTCTATTGTGGTAGCTGATGTATATCAAGCAGATTTGTAGACTCTGATGGGTGCGAATGAATAACATTATCACAGAATCACTAAAGTTTGAAGAGACTTTCAGGTATCATCTAGTCTGCTCAGTACAGGGTAACTAAGAGCCAGTTGCTCAGATACGTATCCAGTTAGGTTTTGAATATCTTCAAGGATGAAGACTCCACAGCCTCTTTGGGCAACTGTCCTGGGTTCAGCAGTAGCAGTCATTTTTCTCCTTCTTAGTAGCTGGTGCAGTGCTGTGTTTTTGATTTTTTG
>WYDI02004210.1:0-43643 GCA_009867235.2 Psittacus erithacus | reverse complement strand
CTCCTTGTCAGCTCCTCTATTACTTGCAGAAGGAAGTTGTCTTCCACACAACTGAGGAACCTCCTGGATTGCTTGTGCCGGGCCGTACTGTCCCTCCAACAGATATCAGGGTGGTTGAAGTCCCCCATGAGGACAAGGGCCTGTGAGTGTGAGGCTATTCCTATCTGTCTATAGAGTACTTCATTCACAGAGCCCTCTTGATCAGGCAGTCTGTAACAGATCCCCACACTTATGTCTCCCATTGCTGTTCTCCCTTTAACCCTGACCCACAAACTCTCTGTTGACTGATCACCTGTCCCCAGAGTTCCATACACTCCAGCCTTTCCCTAACATAAATGGCAACTCCCCCTCCCTGCCTGGCCTGTGTTTTCTAAAGAGCCTGAAACCTTCCATTCCAACAGTCCAGTCACAGAAGCCATCCCACCATGTTTCTGTGATGCCTATTATATCATACCCCCACAGACGAGCACACATCTCTAATTCCTCTTGTTTGTTCCCCATGCTACTGGCATTTGTACCGAGGCATCTGAGCCGAGCTCCAAATGAATCTGGCTCATTGGCTGGAGCAGATGGAATATCTCTGCACTACTCCAAGCATTTATTACAGGTGCTGGCAAGTGACTGGGAGTGTTGGGATGGAATGATGCCCCCCTCCCCCAACACATCTAGTTTAAAGCTTTCTTGACCAGCCTGGCAAACCTCCTACCAAAACCGCTCTTTCCCTTGTCAGACCAGCTCCATCAGCCTCCAGTAGACCTGGCCTCCCAAATTGATTCCCATGTTCTAACTACTCAAAGCCCTGACTATGGCACCACCCTTCTAACCATTTATTAACCTGGCCAATCCTCCTAGGACCTTTTTAAGGTACTCCTTTTTATTGCAGAGAATTGATGAAAAGACTATCTGAGCTCCAGAGCCCCTAACCACCTCTCCCAGGGCTCTGTAGTACTTCTTAATGCTGTCCAGGCTGCTGCTGTCTGTATCACTACCACCCACATGGATCACTAGAAATGGGACTTACTAGAGCAGGCAGACTCTCTGCAACATCCCTGATCTGAACCCCTGGTAGGCAACACACCTCTGTTGAGACTGGGTCAGGCTGACAGATGGGTGCCTCTGTTCCTTTCAGAGTAGAGTCCCCCACCACTACAACCCGCTGCTTTTTCCTGGCAGCACCAGTAGTGATCTTCTTTACCAGTGCATCAGCTGGTTGTTCATGTTATGAGTGTGTTTCCTCATTAGTTCCCTGCAGAACTGCAAAGCTGATCTGGGTGGGGACAACAGATTTAGGAGGAAGCCCCTTGCTTTTAATTGTCCTCTTCCTCCTTTTTTTGTTGGGTTTTTTTTTGTTACTATTCCCCAGCTTCCTGGGTTAGCGGCCTTCTTCTTTCCTCCATGAGCTACAGTGGATGCTGGAGGCCCCTGCACAGTTTGGGCCTGGAGCAAGCAGCGCTGCTTCCTCTCAGCTTCCCTGACACCTTTTAGGCTACTGACAGCGTCCCGCAGCTCAGCCCCTGCTGCAGCAGGACCTCCACCAGTGAGCACCGAGTGCAGCCCTGCCCACTGAGCACCCTCCCCTCAGGAGAGCAGTGCAGGCACTCTCTGCACCCCAAGCTCTGCACTGCAGCCTCTCCTCTCATCAGCTCTGTCTGGGTGCCTACGCTGCCACCGCCGGGGCAGCAGAGCAGAGCTCCCAGACCGGGCCCTGCCCACACGGCGAGCGCGCACCATCCCACTCACCCGCCCTGAAGGTGACGCTCCTGGCTGCTCGCGCTCCCTGGGGCAGGTTTTTACCCAGTCAGGGCTGGTGCCGCTCCTCCTGGCTCCGCCCTCTGTGAGTCAGCTGCTCACATCAGCTGAGCTGCCGGCTCCTGGGCAAGGCCTGTCGAGGGCTCGAGGCTCCCTCCGTGGCTCTTGCCGCTCTGAGCTGAGGCTCCTGATCGCTGAGCTTCCCCTGCTCAGGCGTTGAAGGCGACCTCTCTCGAGCTGCTCACCCCAGCGATTGATTAATAAAATAAAGGAAAATTATGATTAGTAAAATAAAGGAAACTCTTCTCAGATAGTAATTAGGATAATATGTATTATGTTTGAAAGTGAGGCTGTGAGATTTGATATGCCCTCAAGTAGTGGGTATAGAGATCTTTTTGATGCTTCTGTGTCATTTGGTGATCTCGGTTCAGGTGAGATGAGATTGCAGAAGGGCTCAGTGCTGATTTTATTCTATGTCGTAACAGATGCCTAATGGCAAGAGAGAAAGAGTTAGATGGATGTCGTGAATGCTCCATCCCTGGCACTGTTCAAGGCCAGGTTGAATGGAGTCTTGACTGACACGGTTTAGTGCAAGATGTCCCTGCCCATGGCAGGGGGGTTGCAACTAGATGATCTTAAGGTCCTTTCCAACCTTAGCTATTCTATTATTCTATGGTGAGTGCTTTTTGAAATCCTACATACAGAACCCTAATGCAAGCAAGATGGATGTGGGCGGGCTCTAAACTAGGAGCCTAATGTCAAGCTGAAAAATGTATGATCATTATCCATGGCCATTGTTTCCTCACCCTGCCACCTGGGAATCAAGCAAGTACCCAAAAAAGAAATTTTGGGTCTAAATATGGGCTCTTATTTTCAAAACTCTATATTTACTTATATAAAATCTCATGTTTGAGGCTGTAATAGCCTTCATTTAGCAATGTATGTTTTCAGTATACAATAAAAAAATACAGTAACTTCCATCCTAGCATAGATAATTAACAGTTATCACTACGAGCATGGAGAAGGAGATTACTTTGCATTAAAAGGAGTTATTTTTATTGATTTAGTGGAGTTACTTATTCATCTGCTTCATTCCATTGCAGTCATCACCGCCACCATCCATGTGAAGGAGCTCTTTCTAGTTTCTGAAGTTTCCATTCTGAGAGAAGGCGGCAAACAAAATAGAGCAGAGTACAAATAATGGCCCTAAATGTTAGCCAAGGACTTTAAGTAGGTCTTGCCAGAGACTCTGGACTAATCAGGCCACATAGTTCCCATTTTCACATCCAGTGGAGTAAGTAACTTGGATCCTATTTTTGGCTTTACTACTGACTGGCTGGTGTAACCCTCGACCAGACATTTAATTCCTTTGTGGTTTTGTTTTTCCTATTACACGTAGCCTGTCTTGTCTGTTCGTAAGCATGTCTGGACAAGGATTGTCCCTCGTGGTGTCTGTATAATGTCGAGCCAGCAGGGCTTCAGTCTTGTCGGGAGCTTTGAGGTGCTACCTGGGTATAAAATTATCATGTTAGTACAGTTATCAATTATCCCAATTTATAGTGCAGCGACAATTTGCTTCGTTGACTCTTAGTAGTGTGGACGAAATCAGAGTGGGTCCCCATGTGTTCCTGCAGCGGGCATTGTTGAGCTATAGAAATAAAAATAATCATAACAAAGAATGTGTTGGAGCCTTCTGTGCAATACTGGCACTGTTTGAATTGTTGCAACAACTCTTTTTTTGGGCTGAATTGGATTCGGGATAGAGATTGTAATGCTTTGAATGGAAGCCACAGTCTCTGCAAAACACCAAGTGAACTGTAGCAGGTTACATCACTTGAGTTAAACACCTCTTTTCACAACTGCTATGCTTGCTGGCGTGCTCTGCAGACATGTCACGAGCAATATGTGCTTAGAGACTGAATTACCCAGTGTCTTTCCCAGCTCCTCTCTGAGCAGGAGTGGATTCCCACTACCTTTTGATGGGAATGTAAAGAGTGTAGACATGAACTACATATCTGTAGCTGATCTAGTAGTCTGACAAGACTTCTTTAACATCAGAAGCACTCCAGAAAATTTTCTGAATGCAAAAAAAAGTCATATAAATATTCCTGGAAAGAATACAATTCTAATGTATTTACTTGTGTTCTAAATTAACTTTTTCAATATGCCTCTCAACTTTGTTGTACTTGTTGCTGTACATGTGGCTGCTTTCAGAGGCCCTGTGAAATCAGCCCTGCTGGGAGTCACTTGTGCTGCTGCTACCCAGGGTGGCAACTGAGCATGAGACAATCTTTTCGGGCTGTGATCAAGTGGTGGTGTTCTATGTCGTGAGCCATAGAGAGGCAGAAATATTTGCCAACATTGTATTTGAAAGTGCACCTTTGAGAGCTTTCAGAAAGGGGATGGGAATAATAAACCAATAAATTACCAATAAAAGGAAAAAAAAAAACAACACAATCTTAGCTCAGGAAAAGCTAGGACTGCTCAGTAATAGAAGATTCCTGCAATAGGAACAGGACTGCAGGGAGCAGTTCAGCAGTTCAGCAGGTAAGAAAAAACACCTGATTTCAAAAGTTTAATTCCCCTAAAGAAAAGCTAAGCTTTGTTCTTGAACAGTCAAGTGAAATCATGCTTGTAGCAAAATTCTGTTCTCTTTTTGCATGGCTGCTGCTTGCTTAGGTTAATCAGCACTGTTATAATTATGAGAATCAGGAGATGTGCAAACACCTAGTTCTATTTCACCCATGCTGAAGAATGCACAGTCCCATTAGCTGAGGAAAGGTTGTTAGTGGCTTGTCCTTAGGTACTAGCAGAGCTGGGACTTGAACTTATGTTTCTTACATCCAAGCTCAGTATGTGAATCTCAACACCACTGCAGAGTTCACTTTGCCTCCATGCAGAGAAAAGTGCTCTTCCAATACTGGCTTTTTGTGATAGTAAGAATCATGGTAAAGTGTTAGAAGTACAGTAATCTAAATGCTCAAGATAAGTTAATGAAACAAGAGTAAAGAAAACTAACAGCAGGTTCAAATGACACTTCCATGCTCAGCTACAAGTGGTGCAATAGTCTCTTTTGCAGGACGTGTTCTGGCTTGGACAAGTTTGGTGAGAATATATGTGCCTTTAATGTGTGGAGATAGGTCCTAGGTCCTTAACAGGTTGTTGTGCAAAAGGTGTTCTGTATTGCCTGTTCTTTGAACTGTACCATATATTAAACGTCCTTTGCATGCAATAGCTCCATAATGTTCTATCAGTACCAACCCTCTGATTTGTCCTTACTGCAGTTGTGGGTGGTTTAAATGGGCCATCTCTATGGAAGGGCTGGGGAAATTACAGACACCAAAGGTTGTGAAGAGGTGAGAAGAGTTAGTGGAGTTGCACTTGATCAGCTTAAAAAAGAAGGAGCAAGTTCACTGCTCAAAACTTAAACAGGGGAAGTTTAGATTGGGTATAAGGAAGAAGTTCTTTACTGTGAGGGTGGTGAGGCACTGGAATGGGCTGCCCAAGGAAGTTGTTAATGCTCCATCCCTGGCGGTGTTCAAGGCCGGGTTCGACAGAGCCTTGGGTAGCATGGTTTAGTGTGAGGTGTTCCTGCCCATGGCAGGGCAGTTGCAACTAGATGATCTTAAGATCCTTTCCAACCCTAGCTATTCTATGATTCTAAGTACGATGCTTTGCAGTTTGTTCCTGCTAGAAATAATTTGTTATCTGCATAGGGAGAACGTGCCACATCTGATCAGGAGGAAGGGGCTTTATAGTAACACAAAATACTGACCATGCTCATGTCAGTAGGGGTTTTGACTTTGAAGACTGCAGAGGAAAGGTATCATCTTGTTCTCCCTGGCTGTCCTGCACTGGCTTGCACTTAGGGTTGTGTCCTAAAAGACACAAAGCTTTGTAGTCTCCTAGTATTCAAGAAAAAGAAAGAAGAAACCAGCACAAAACGAAAAACCAAACCTTTGTGTCTCCCTCTGAGTGGAGCGAGTTCAAATGTATGACTTACAAGACAGCAAAATCTCTTATTTTCCATTCTGTTGATTCTTGTATGGACCCTGGGAAGGACTTGATGAAAGCAAATGCTGAAGCACGTGCCTTGTGTGGCAGCGGCAGAGGGGGAAGAGGGAGTGCTGAGCACTGGAACATGCTGTGAATTCATAGCAAGAACTGAGTTTTCACTTCCTGTTCCTGCTGGCCACAAGTACTACAGCATCTTCTTAACGACTGTCCATGAGCTGAGGAAAGGGTACTGTCCTGTCTGTTAGGAGCACATTCACACTTGCTCTATTGAATAATTTGTCTTTTATCACTCTTTTCCATATGACTATAATTTTAAGTAAGTCTTTTTTTTCCTTCAGTATTACCATCAAAGATTTCACCTCAGGTCTTAATTTTGCATTTGTTATTGATGTGCCATCCCACAAAATTAAATGAGGGTCCGTGATTGCTCTACCTTCTTGAGCAGCTCAGATCCTGCATATTAAATGAATTATAATGATCATCTTGGCATGTTTCATAAAGCAGTTACCATGCACTTTTGATAAGAACAGTTGTAATCTGGGGAGTCACGGATTTTACCTGAATAACATATTCTTCTGGTCACCCCTTGGGACTATGTAAAATCAGCAAGTCTAAGATAATGCTAATTCTTTCATGCTTTTACAAATGGCAACTTCTGCTAAGTATGAGGCGGTTCTTGTCACTGAAACATATATTTATACTTGAAGCTGTTCCACAGTGACATGGAGAATGAACTCTCTTTTGGATTATATTGACTTAAATGGAATGAATTCAGGTAAAGAACGTAGATTTTGACTTGTTCTGTAAAGGTCGGGAACACCTTGAAGCACCCCATGAAATCCAGCAGCTAGTCATAAGGCTTTCTCATTAACTCACCTGTGTGTAACTGCTGAGGACCAGAGTCTATGATTACCTGCTTGCTTATGCTGTTCTCTGTTTTGACTCTTCTTGGAGATACATCCAAAATAGTTCTTTGGGATGGGATCATCTCTGTGTTTTGTGTTTGTACAGCATCTAGAATAATTGTTTCCTGACTGGATCTCTAAGGAGTTCCTAGCATATAAATAAAAAGGATGCAGGAAAGAAAAGATTGCTTAGTTGGTTGATTTAGCGTGGCCTTCAATGAAAACATACGCTAATGAGACTTGGGCAGAAATTTGGTTTGGCTGTTAATTTTCAAATGTGCCAGGACAGACAGTTTAGGGCTTGCAGTGCAAAGTGCTGAGCACATTTAGGATCTGCAGAGGTTGCTCAATTCCAAACACAGGTTCTTTTAATGAAACTGTTGCACTTTAGACATTGCAACTTGGAGTTCTCTGAAATAGCAAATCTTTTGGAACTGAGATCATTGTCGGCTTTTGCAACGGTCGGCTCCTTGGAAACATTCCCCTTGAATAATGTTAAAAGCAATTCCAGTTTCTGTAATTTAACTCATCCCTATCATCAGCACCAATAAATGAAACCTCTAAAGATTCCAGGCTCACCAGGGCCTTGCCAAGAGCTGGCATTATACTCTGAGCCAAGTAACTTCTTATGGACGAGTACTGAGCTCAACAAGTGTGTATGTTCTTGCAGGGTGTTTGTGCGTGCCTAGCTGGCACCAGCAGTGAAAAGCTTTAGAGTCCTCTGTTGCATTCACAATTATATCTAGTGGAATTGGTACCAAAGTTACACTTGCATACAAAATCATACAGCACCTTAGAGGTTACCCAGTGTGATCTATTAACATATTAAAGAGATCTGAAATTATTTTGTTTTATAGCTTAAGGGTTATGAAAGTACTAGGAAACTGATGGTTATTGTATTCTTTTGACCTCTGCATGTGCACCGTGTTTTGCAGTGATACTGAGTCCCCTCAGAAGAATCATGTTCCTGTTGCTTGCACATCAGAAAATTTGGGTGTGAGGAGAATTATGGTTTTCTAAGAACCTCAGGCTTTGCTGCATTTCCGTAGGAGTAATTTGTGTACCATGGCAGTGGCAGGAGTGAAAGGCTACGCACTTGGTATAACTAAGTTTAATCAAAGCAACTTCAGATGTATCATGCATTGTCTGGTTCCAACACTCGAGGACACAATAATAAAAAAGAGTTGGCTTCATTGCAGAAAAGGTATATTAGGGCAGGCAGAATACCAGGTCCTCTTCTTCCTCTTCCAGTGTCTCTCAGGTTTACTTCCACTGTATTTGTGCCAGGAGAAACTGTTGCGAGGTGTGGCATAAAATAAGTCCCTTCTGTCCTTTCAGTCTCATGTTAAAATTATGCAGTTTAGAAGTAGCTTTGATACAGCTTTTCATATAGCACAGTTTATGGGTAATAGATCTCATTAACTTTTGTTGCTTTCAGACACTGACCCCTCATAAACCTTTTGCTCTTTCCCTTTTTTATGAAACTGGGTTTCTTCATTCCCCACTTCAGTAGAGCTCCCACAGGAGGGTGATGAAACTTCCAGTCTTGCCCGAAACCTTGCTTCTGCAGTTCTCCTAGGGCCAGATGCTTGCTGACCTACTGAGTATGGGAAATGTAGAGAAATACTTGATGTCTCTGATCTGTTTGCTTTGGGTAATGGAAGATGATCTTTTATTACCGCTTAATTTAACCCCTTTGTCCTTGTTTTTGTTAGCAACCAAGAATTTTTTCTCTTCTCCCTATCACAATCTGGGCAAGACATTCATTTTGTTGTTCTTATCACTATGATTTCCAGAGAAATAAGCTCATGCAGCCCCCTGCTTTGGCTTTTGCTCCTTCAACTGAATCTTGGATTTTCACTAAACTTCTGTGTTCCTATGGCAGACTTGCTATGCCTTTTTCAATCCCATAGCTATTTCCAAAATAAGTTTCACTTGCATTGCAACATGTATGAGGTGCTTTTAAATTTTCTTTCTGATGGAAGGTACACCTTAGACATACTCTGTAAAAAGACTGTATTTTACTTGTCTACTCTTAGTGCTTTTTCATTCTTGTAATTGAAACCTGCTGGCTTTTGCACCAGTGTCCAACTTAAAAGTAGTACATGTGCCATCTGCTTTCATGCTTATAGCACATTCATCTTCTGTAGCAGAGTTGTCTACTGGCCCTATGTTTGTGCCCACTCTGCTGGCAAGTACAAGCTTTTCTCAAGTGACACCATTCCTAGTCTGGCCTTTTCCTGGCCTGTGCTTGTGTTTGTGCCTGCAGTCCAAACACATAGCCAAAGGGCTGTTCTCCTTCCTCACTGTCCTGCAAAGTCTTTAAGGACTTTTGCCATATCCTGAGTGGCACCCTCCTGTCCACTTCGTAACTTTAGCCTGGACTGGGGGGCTAGTGTCTGTCAAAATGTGATAGTGTACTCACAGTTAATTTGAGGTCCTTCTGTTCTTCCTCCCTGAGTGTCTTTACCTAGATCCCACTTACATGCTTCTTTCTTTCAAGGTATTGAGACTCGCTGTTCAACTTTAGCTGAAGTTGGCTTTTCTACTTCTTTGATCTTTTTGTTTAAAACCAGGGCTTTTTTATGTTTCGTTTGTGTGCAGCACGCAATACACAGATGTGTGTAATCCCACTGTCTAGTTAACAGCAAATTGCCAAGAACATTACAGTGCTTCTGAATCAACCATTTCTCTACACAGTTCTGTAATCTGAGTGGCTTCTGTTTGCTGACACCCACTGTTTGCAGGTAGAAGGTGTGCATCATCCAATTTTCTGAATTAAGGGCCTAAAGAGTTTAGGGGATAGTGGGAGCCATTAGAGAGGTATGTGCATACCCTCAAGGTGTAAACTCATAGTCATTTTCTCATCTTCTGAAAGCTGCAGCTCCTGTGAAGCTTCAGAAGCTCTATTCACCCAGTTAAAGACAGCCAGTGTAGCTTTTACTCTGTTGTGTGCTGTGTTCAGCGATGGTGTGTGGAATTTAAAGCTTCTTGCTTGTGTTCAGTTCCACCTGGTAGTGCATAACAAAACCTTCCCTGCATCCTAACCAGACTTTTAGAGACTGGGAAACTTGTTCTATAAAGACAAGAGCCCTCTTTCTACAGCTATGGAGGAGGAAAAGAAGGATATCACAGCTTTTGTAATTCATCCTGTCTCAAAAAGGGGTAAAAATACACAAGTGGAGGGGGAGCAGAGATGCTTGTCTGGGCTTTTAAGTTGATATTTGCCCTTTTTGCATGTTTGCAGGGTCACCGTATATATAATTGACTTTGCAAAGACATAGAACTGTAGTTGAAGCCTTTGTTTTGTATTGCACAATGAGATATTGTATTTAATTTCTCCTATAAGATACTTCATAATTTTCCAGAGTGTCTTAGCTAGATTTAGCTCCAAGCAATTACTTTTAGTAACTGAAAATGACCAAAAGGACGTTGTCTTCTTCAGTAGCTTAGGCACGAGGTGTGATAGATCACTTTGTTACTGTCAAAGAATGGATTTTTTCACTCCATTGGCAGCATGTTCAATCCTGGATCTTATTACTATGCCCTGCCTCTGCTGCCATTCACCAGGACAGAAAGAGCAGAGGGAAAAAGAATTTTGCCTTTTTATGTTCCTTTGAAGTTACTCAGTTCCATTGAGAGATAAAAACCTGTTTGGTCCTATTTGGAAATTAACTCTGCAAATTGACTGACACATTGCTGGAAGAATAAATAGTAAAATACAGCATTGCTTCTCTGTATCTGACAATGTGGCTTTCTTGTGAAAAACTGGAGTACTGGATAGCACCCAAATGTAAAATCTTGTGCTGGCTAGAAACTGAAGTGTTCTTAAAATCAGCTTCATCTGATGTGTTACAAGTAGAGTTTTCAACCGTAGGCTGAAAGGGCTAAAAATTCAGTCTCATTCAGACAATAATTTGGTGAGATTGCAACCCCTCACCTTTCTGGTGAAATCGTTCTCTTCAATGAGGGCTTGATTATCTTTTCAAATCAATTTTATATGAGGGCAATACCACTGATTTCATCCAGTGATGGACATAAGGGAAATGTCTTGATTTTCCTCTTTTTCCTCCTCCTGCAGGCAGGCTTTATGTGAGAAGCTTTTAGGAAGGTTCACGCTGAGAGTCCCTGCAGTGTGTAATTCACAGGGCTGGAGGAGTTTCGTTACCATGTCCAGCTTTCCCTAAATACCTGTCATGCAGAAGCACTTTGGTTCTGGGAACCAAGCATTGATCGGATGATCCCTCTGCTCCTCCAGCCCCATCTACTCTGCATAGCCCTGTCATGCCAGGGGCCTGTGGCTGCATCAGGCAGCACCAGCACCTCACTCCAGCCCTCTTGCTGTCATTGCTGTGATGCTGCTTTCTCATGTAGGTTTCTGTTTGGGAATATGGGGCTTGGGATGATCATTCATTTTCACTTGAACACAAGATGCAGGTTTATTTTTCAGGATCTGCCTCCTCTGTGACCAGAGATGCAGTGGCAGCTGTGGGGACAGAGCAAAGATGCACTAAACTGGCATGGATGACGGCAGGGGTGTATTCAAGGCCATAAAAGGATTACTGGGACTGCTACCTTAGAACTCTGTTGGATCCTCAGCTGGGTTTTTTTGGACATTGACAACTTTTGCGCTGTCACAGCTGCATTGTGATCCGTGTCTGTGTTAGCTGTGTGTGCTCCTGTGAGCTCCTACCAGTAAGGTGGGTGCTCACGTGAGCAGGCCAGCACCCCATAACTTTGGTTAGGCTGTTGATTACCAAAATTCCCACTGTCAAGAAGGCTGAAAAAGGCTTTATGGCAGGAGAGATCCAATTCATTTTATTTTGGAGTAACACAATGCTTGCATTTTGGTAATGGTAGCCAGTTTCCTGTAACTGGGAAGGATGGGCTTGTCCTGATGGAAGATGTCACCAGTTTGAGGACTCCAAAGCCAGGCTTGGTCTGCATTTCTCAGGTTGCGAAAAAGTCTGGGGTCGCAGCGTATCCCACAAAGGCAGTGCTTGAAGACCAGGATGTGAATTTTTCTGTTTCGGTTTATTGCTGTCAAATTTCGTTAACAGTCCAGAGCAGAAGTTGCAATGTATTTGTTCAGATTCTTTTCAGACGGTGTGCTTAGACTATAGAGTGTGTCACTTTTCTAAATGGTAAGTCTACAATCCCACAATTTCTGGCTAAGTTACCTCCTGCTCTGTGCAACAGGATGGTGGGCTCTTTTTGGTGTGTTGATATGCACATATGGCGCATAGACAGTTGATGAATTTTAAAGGAATGATCTTCAGAACTGACATTCTCCTATATTTTCATGTTTTTGTCATGCTGTGGTGGGTTTGTTCATTCCTCTTTCATCTCCTCTGAGCAAAAATCTCTGCAGTCTTCCAGACAGTGTCTCTCCCTCTCTCTCTCACTCACTCAGTCAGACCATCTGTTCCCAGATTACAGATTTCTCTGCATGAGTACCAGGTAACAGACGTGACTTCGCCCAATAACTACAGCAAAAAAGGCTTTCACACACTCTCCACAATCTGTGAACATATGATCAGTCTAGGATAACATGTCATGCCAAGCACACACCAGAGAAATTTATACGCAGTAACAGAATGAACCCTGAAATCAGGTACTTGGCAACCCTGAACCTGGCATTTCCTCTGCGTGTTTCAAAAAGAGGCTTCTGTGCCTGCAAAAAAGTCTCTGTTCCTGCCCTGGTGCCTTTTTCTTAGGGGATGGAAGCAAAAAATGCTTCTCTCAGATTTTGCTTAAAGGAAAGCTGGTAGCACTTGTCACTGCCCCTTGTCAGCCCTTGAGGCTGGTGTGGGGTTGAGGTCTTCTGTTCTCTGCTGGCAGCTCAATAATCATCATTTTCCAAGTGATGGGATGCACCAGAAAGGACCTTTTTTTCCATCTTTTATCATCTTCATTGGATTCTGCCCATTTTTTGAGTAGGATATAGACTGATATCCTGTACACAAGTGTGTGTATATAATACATCTGTAAATAGACATCTAAACTCTTGTATCTTCTCTCCTATTGTTGCATCAGCCCTCAAAGAACTGTAATTGGACTGACTATTAAAGAGGCATTGGGGGGAGGGGAGAGGTGTTGACTGGAGGGAGCTGCTGCTCAAGCCTGTACTGCTCTTGTTTTCTGTAATGGTTGAAGTTTGGAAGCTGGCTTGAAGCTGAGGGACTGTGTGTGGGTACCAAAGGCAGATAAGGTACAAAGTAACAGTTAGTTGAGCTATCCTGTGATCTGTGGACCAAGGTTTGTCCTTATCTGTGCTGTAGGGTTATCCTGCAACATATTCCAACAAACTGGTAATATGTTTATTTATTGATAAGTGCATGTGTGTGTTAAATGTCTCATTTTGCGTTCCCCCGTGATTGAAAAAGTAGTAAGAAAGTCATACACAAATAACATAGCCAAGAGAAACTACTACAGAGGTTGGAAGGGAATTTTCCAGTAAATTTTACTTTTAGATATCTTCTACGGTATTATTTACTATCCCTTGGGTTTCTGATGAGAAAAGAAATTGGTCATCTGCCACATAGTACTACTTGAAAAAATACTTTGAACAATTCAAAACCTGAGTGCAAAGATTCTTTGCGAAGGTGGGAGAACTTCAGTGCGTTGCATCTGTATGTTCACTAGTCACTACAGTAATAAAACAGAGTAATGTTCAGGGAGTCAAGATGCATTCAGGTATTCATTTGTTATTAAACTGCCTCATATGGCCCTGCCTGGGTCTTGATTCCCAAGACTCAACATCTGTTATCATGATTACAATATGAAAAACAAAAGCTGTAAAACAGTACTTTGAGAAGTCTCAGTCTTGGAAAAAGACTACTTCCTTGTAAACATGGTGCAAATGTAGGGCAAAAAAGATACTCTGTGTGATTGGCATGATCTAAGGCAAAAGACAGTGAGTGTGTACAAGTGGTAAGCTGTAAATGTGTGTGCCACTGCTTGTCTGGGAATCCATACTTGCTGCTGTATGCTTACTTAAGGGCCATGCTGGGTTTGGGATGAGCATACATGTCTTCTGAATGTTTACAAATTAATATACTAATTTTGCAGGCATGGTCATTTACTGTAGTTTTTTTGTCTTGGATGCACAAATCTAATAAGGCATTGCTTGTGGAAAGGCTTTATTTTATATTTCATAGTACAGACAGCTTTTATCACCATACCATTCACAGAATAGAATCGCAGAATGGTTTGGGTTGGAAAGGACTTTAAGATTACCTATTTCCACCCCCTCTGCCATGGGCAGGGATGCCTTGCAGTAAACCATGTCCCCCTAGGCTCTATCCAACCTGGCTTTAAACGCTGCCAGAGACTGAGCATTCACCACTTCTTTGGGCAGCCTGTTCCAGTGCCTCACCAGCCTCACAATAAAGAACTACTTCTTTATATCTAGCCTGAACTTCCCTTGTCTAAGTTTAAACCCATTCCCCCTTGTCCTAATACTACAGTTCCTGACAAAGAGTCCCTCTCCAGCATCCTTATAGGCTCCCTTCAGATATTGGAATGCTGCTATAATGTCTCTATGCAGCCTTCTCTTCTTCAGGCTGAACAGCCCCAGCTTTCTCAGCCTGTCTTCATATAGGAGCCTTTGAGCAAGATAGCACAGAACTTAATAGAAAACTCACAGTTAAAACATTACCTTGGTCTGATATCTGGGAGATATTTTCCATGCTGAAAGAGTTCCTTTTGCGATTTTTGTCCTGTTTGCTAAACAGTTGTTTTTTGCGATATTTACCAGCTCCTGCTGGATCCTGAAGAGGATTACACGTAGGTAGGAGAGCAGTAGGAGGTGCAGTAGGGTAATTCAGTAAGTGGATAGGTTTACCTGACATTTCCGTCTGCTATTATGGCATTTTAGCCAGTCAGTACTTCTGAGACTTCACTGAGAAATGGGAGAAGGATTTCCTCCAAGTTGGAGGAGAGGCCTGGAGCCGTGCATGCGGGGGTATTTGCTCTGTGTGTGTGTGCATCAGGTGTGTGACTGTGCAGGGCTGAGCCTGGGACACAGGGAGACTCGAAGTGATTCTTCCACCTCCCTGTCTCCAAAACAGGGATCATTGCCCCGTGGAGTTTTTGGAATTGTTTTGTGTGCCTAGGGGTAAAATGCAAGATACGGTATGTTTCTGGTGTGCAGGGCAGGAATACTTGTATATTCTGGCTTTCAGTGAAGGTAATTCACTTGCACATTCACAGCAGCAGACAGTTGCTGAGCACACAGACATGCTCAAATATTTGAAAATGAAATGTAGTTATAGGCTAATACGAATAAGAAGATTTTGACTGTAAACAATTTATTCATTGCTATTCTTTCCTGAAAGATTAGCTCCCAATTTGGAACAAATCTTCCTTTATTCAAGGCCCCCTCCTCTCTCTGTTTTTTGGAGAAAACAGGACAAACAATCATTTAAGCTGTGAAGTTGGTAATATTTTTGTCAGAAGAATTGCTTTGTTCTGAAAATCAAAATGATCTGGGTGTGATTACCTCTGTGTAGAGATTTATGTTTTCAGCATTAAGCAGAAGGTATTAAATAAATGTTGACTCAAGCTTCTGCATTTTCTAATTTCCCACATCTTAATTCTTTACTTTGCACAACTGCTTCTGAAACTTGGAACTAAATCTTCACTTTAACATTCTTTTTTGTGTTTCTTTCGCTGCTTCATCCACATCTTTCTGCTTTAATGCTACAATAGTGTGTGGGAAGATTAGTTACACTGATTAAAAAAAATAAAAATAGAGCAAGAACGAATTAATCTGAAAGCCAGACACCTTCATTAAGCCAAGCAGGGAGAATAATATATATAATCAGCAAGACTTCTGCTTGCTGTATGCTCTAATGTAGTATATTAGCCATCTAATTATTTTAAAATATTATTAATTGCCTTGAAATTGTTAGCTACTGTTGTTAATAGCCTATTAGGGCTACTCTTAAAAGGGAGCTATTTACTGATAATAATATTTTAGAAAATCAGGGCACTGAGCCACTTCTTTTTGTTTAACGCTTTTCATAACCTGCAATTCATTTTTCCCCTATAAAAGAAAAGGTCAAAGACAGACAAACCCATATTCTATAAAAGGTATTTATATTGGTAAAAACAGAGCAAAAAGCCTTTTTTTTTTTTTCTCCTTTCTGATAAAATGAATGTACAAATACTCAATAAAATTTGCAGTGGAGTGGAAGCCCATCTGTTTACTGCTCTGTGCAGTGCTTATTGCATTGTACCTGTATTCCACAGAGAGGGAGCATGACTGATAGCAGCACAGCCTCTGACTTATTCCTAAAAGTATTTTTTCCATCTAATGTTCATGTTCTCAGAATAGTGAATTACAGGTATCGCATTCCTGTTCACTAAGCTCCTGTTCGGCAAAGATCTGTTCTCCTGTTTCTCTTCTACTTAAACCTTTGCATCCATTTTCTTCTGTGTTACTATAAATTAACATATGGATCATTGCATGGTGGCGGGGGAGGGCTAGAAAAGGCTAATCTTTTTTGTCTGACATTTATTTATTCTTTCGCAATAGGGAAGGGGATATACAGAAATGCCCAATTGTGACTGAAAGCTCTTTCTGCTGTGAAGATGGTAGATTGCTTTTTCTTCTCCCCTGACATGGCTGGATGTTTATGTAACGTGGAGAGAGGACAGCGGCAAATATTCCTTGAATAACAGAAATACAGGTTGTTCTGTCATTTATGCCTTTGCTGGTGTGCTTGTGAGCAGCAGGATGTGACATCTCCCTGAAGCAAGAACATGATGGATGTAGGAAATCTAGCATTTCCTCAGTCCTTCAAGACAGTGTGATCCTAATTTAGTATTTCCTATCTATAACTAATCTGGTTGAGATTGCTAGGAAAACTTAGGAAATTTGGGGTTGCTAATGAGCTTTTAACCCTCTTTAGGCCCTTTTCAGCACCTTAACTTTAATTTTTTATGATAGTTACTTAGTAGGCTATAGTTCTCAGGGTCCTTATGGCCATGCCTAAAGATTCCTAGGGAGTAAATTGGATTCAGCAAAGGCGCACAAGCACCTGGTACTTCAACGGCCTAGTCTTGTCTTGATTGAAATGAGCACAATCTGTTAAATAAGCAGAGATGCTTCCACTTACATTTCTGCTGCTTGTAATCTATTGACAGTTGTCTGATTATGCTGAATAAAACTTAAAAGGAAATTTTGATTGATAACTATTCATACCATTGCTGGCTCTGATGGGACACACACCATGCTTTACAAATCTGTTGGAGGTCTTTGAAGAGGTCGATAAGGAAGTTTGTATAAGGGTGAACTAGTTGCTATATTTGTATTTCTGAGAGGGTTTTGATGAAGTCTTTTGCCAAAGAGTTTTAAGGAAAACCAAGAAACTACACAAGGGATGTCATTAATGGAGTTCTGCTGAATCTCTGCTGGGGTGTGTCCTGGTAAGCATACCATAAACTATTGGGACAAGCAGATGAAGAGAGGTGAGAAAGCCCGGAGATGATAGGATATTAGTTATTCAGGGCAGTAAACATGAAAACGATCTCTGAGGAAACACAGAAGTATCTCAGGAGATTGTGTGGGCAAATGAAATTTAATATGTATAAATCTAAACCGATGCATGTGGGGAAAAGCAGTCCTAAATTCACATACAAAATTATAGGCTCTTAGCTGGCCATTATGATTCAGGATCACAATCTTGGGATTATAATAGTTAGTTCCATGAAAACACTGTCTTAGTGCTCAGTAGCAGCCAAAAGTTAACCAAATATTAAGTGAGAAAAAAGGACTAGAGAATAACTATATAATGTTCACCCATGTACTGAATAGTGCACCCATTTCCAATCCTTTCATCTCAAATAAGACATAGTACAACTGGGAGGTATGCGTGAAAGTGCAAGAAGTGTGGAATGACTTCCATAGTAGGAATGCTTTTCCATGTTCAGCTCCTTTGTAATCCTGCTAGAGACAAATCTGGGGCTCAGCGAACATTTAGTGTGATCTGCTATGGCACACTCTATATTCTAACAACACTCCGGTCTTGTGCCTCAGTGGTGGAAGGAGAGATCTGGGCTATGTACTAATTCCTGTGGGAGTGAGAAACTTTTCTTTCTTTCCCATTCTTGGATGCTATGATACTTACCTGTTTATTAATCAACAGATGTTCACCCAGTCCTTAACTGACCAAACCTGCCTTGCTAGGCAAAGCATAGCTTTAAACCATGGTCTGAACATGAGACATCTCTGCAGTATTCGGGAAACCTGCAGCCAGCAACTGTAACAGCTGACAGACTTGTGAGACCCATAGTCTTACATACGCTCCCACCACCACCTCCCAAAAAACATCTTTTGCAGGAAAAGCTATCAGGAATTCCTCCATTGTGAATTTATTTCTAGTGGCTCCTAGATAGACAAAAGAAGACTAGGAATCTGGCTTCTGTGTAATTGATGTTACAAAATAAGTTACAAAAGGCTGTAGGAAAATCAGATCTGATTGCTCACAGGTGGCTTCCTAATTTACAGCAATATACTGCTGTTGAAGAATGAAAACTTGTGTAATAAATGTAAGCCTGTACTCTAGAGCACAAATCTAAAGGAAGAATAGTATGTAAACTGTACTGCTAGTCTAGTGAATGTACTGGCTGTGATGGGAGCAGCATTGCTGCTGTAGCTCAGAAAATAGCCCAGATATCACTCCTGTTTCTCCCACTGCAGCTGTACATTATCAGCAAATTAAAACTCATTATTGCTAGCTCAGCTGCTTGAACACATAAGCTCCCTTGCCCTAGTGAGTACCTGAGTGGTGTTTTATGATCAGAGTTTCTCTCTCTTCCACCCTTTTGTGAGCCCTTCCCATTGCTCCAGAGAGACAATAGCAAAGCAGATGCCTTGACTTGCTCTGAAGTTCCCAGTTTCTGGATGGTAGAGGATGTTTATACTGCCAAAGCTTGTGTCCCCAGGTCCTCAGGTTCTTATATACCCCTAAGATTTTGGATTGTAGCTTTAGTTACATTACTGTCCTAGTAAAAGAGGATTATTTTGTGACATCTAATGTGTGCCTTGAGTGAATTTTAAAATTTTCTACCAGGACTTCCAATTATGTGTGCAAACATGATGGTTATATTCATATTAAATAACTTTCTATCAGCCTAGAAAGATTTCACTGTAATGTACTGATATGACAAATACAAAAATATCTAGAGTTTTCACATCAATAGACTCAATGCTAATGCATTCACTTTATTCTCTTTTATTAATTATACTGTGTTAATTTCAAAACTCATTCTGGTTTTACTTAACATGATTTTCTAAGTGTTTGTGCTGAAGGGCATTTTGAAATTTGTGGTTCAATTCTGATTTAGAAAGAAAGGAAATTTTAAAATGTTGTAATTTTTCCGTGGAAAAGAAATGTAGGAATTTTGTGAGCTATATTTGAGCTGTTAAATAGCAGACAGCTTTGTACTTTTTCTTGGTTTCTCTTTTCCCATCTCTTTTCTTGTATGGTGCATTTATATGGATGTACTTATTCATACACATGACTGTCCAGTCTTTGTGGAAACAGCTTTTGTATTCTATATTTATAATTTTTTAGCTCCAGAAATACTTTAGCCAATGAAAACTACCTCATTTCACCTGAAGAAAAAGGAAATGAATTTCCATTTGCCATGGAGGAATTGCTCTTTAATTAATCCCTTTAGCTTCAAAATTGCTCCCAGACTGAGGATTTAGATTGAGCAGAATTAAAATTTTTCATATCTTGTCTTACTGTATGTACAGATTTTCTTCTTGTATGTTTTAAGGAGATGAAAAATGAGAATTTTTGCCTTTTTAATTTATATTTTAGAATCCAGAATGTTAATTGATTGGTGTGAAATAACATGAAAAACTGTAGCTCATTCTATGCTATTATGTTCAATTCCATTCTATCATTATATAGCTTCAGAAGATTTGGATTTGAACAGGCAATACAGGATTAATGTTTAAATTCTGCATTTTTAGCGCTTTAAAATCTGTACATCATTAATTTTAGTAGTGCTATAAATGTAAAGGTCTATGGATAGAGAAAAAGAAAGCTTTATGGGAAGAGGTGCTTTTCATGTGGTGAGTTAAAAAATGGTTTGGAAAAAATGGACCCTTGAATCATAAAACCTTCCACAATCAGCTGATAGAATGAATTTATTTGAATTCCTCAGTGTGATTCCTTCCATCTTGGTGATGGAAATGAAAATGTTCACCCAACTGAAGAAAAAAAAATCCTCTAAAATAGTTAAATTAAACAGAAGAAAAGCAATATTACTCATGGCACCCCAGTTGGAATTTCTCTGTCCTGTGGGAAAACATGTCTGTCTTGATACAAAATAAATGGTTAGAGGGGGGTGTTCTTTAAGAAGAGACAGAGACAACTTCCATTAAGTTTTGACTGTCATTGACATGTTAGGAAAATTACAGACTACTGAGATGTTTCATTAAAAAGCATTCTACCGCTTGAAACATTATGATTTCTTGGCTAGCATAGGGTTGGTTAGCTTTTAAGACCAGAAGAGATGACTATAATCATCTGCTCTGACCCTATGAATAAAATGGGCCACAGCAATTCACAAAATTATTCAAGCCACAAGCTGGAGTGCAGCTCTTGGAAAAATGCCCAGTCTTGGAAATGAAGAGCGAGACAAAACACCAACAAAACAGAATGTCTGGGCAATATTTGGCACTTATATTTAAAATATCAAGGGGAGGCTAAAAGACCTTTAAAAGGCCCAAACCACTGTTATTGTGTTTTTCAAATGGTGGTATCATTTGGCTATAGTTGACGCCAGTAAAGTGTTATTCAAAGTGCAGGGAACATGCTATCACCTTCCCAAGGATTCCTCCTCCCCCTTCTCAGCCTGTATAGTATTACCTGAAGTAGTTGTGTTAGCCCTGACTTTTACCCCTTCTCTGAAATGTGCTCCTTTCCTTTTCTTAAGTCCAGGGACCCACTGGAGAATTAACCTCAGACACTACATCACAAGCTTGAAACAAGTTGTAGTGAAAGTTGAGACTCCTGCCCACTTCACTACTTTGTTTAATTCAGAAGTCAAGAATGGATTTATCTAACTTAATAAACATGTTAAGGAAACCTACACAGCATAGAGCTCTTATGAAACTCTTAAAGGTTTGCAAATTTTCTCCATAGAGACAGGACTAAGGCTGCACTATAAATTTAGGGGAGTTTGTTTATGAAATGGCTGAAGGGGTAGAGCTTAAAAACAAATAGCAAACTCTTTCCACCCATACCCAAATTCCAGCATGAAAAGAAGCACCAATAATTACAGTTCCTTTTCTTCCAATAGTATCTTGTCTGTTTTATTATTTCTTCACCTATAAAGTTTAATTTGGATATTAGTCTGTTTTATGTAGCTGTTGTTATGCCACCTCATAGGACAAATATCTATGCATAGGAGAAGTATCCATCTTAAATTTCTTTGCTGTGTACTTTTGAATAATAGGTACAGATTTTGTTAGAGTTTGATCCTATAATGGTCCTTTTCCTGCCTTCCAGGAATTTCAGTATGACACTGAGTTTCTGTTTCCTTCCCTTCTTTAATACTCATTATACTAAGTCTGCAACATGTGCTAGGAAATAGGGATATCAGTAAGCTAACAAAGTACTTTGAGAAAGACAAATTTCAAACTAATAAAACCCCAGCCTACCTGTGTTCAGTGAAACCAGTGATGTATTACAGAATTAGGGCTGTGGAAACCAGAAAACATCTCAGTTCAGTTCCCATTCAGCTCCAGTCCACAAACACACAGCTTAATGCAAGTCATCAAGTGAATAAAGCTTATTTTCTTCACCTTTTATACATAAGAAAGCTCAGTTAGTATTTTACCTATTCTTAAATACTGAAATAAATAACATTTCTGACTGTTTTCACTGGTAAGAATCACCGATACAGTTTGCATGTTCTCCTGGTAGAAATACCTTTTCAGGTATCTTCCTGCCTATAATTAAAGATTACTGGTGTCCAGCTGGAGATGAGAAGCATAAAAATTATGTGTTGCTTTGTGCTGAACTGAGGCTATGACATAGTTATGGGGCACACAAAAAACTAAAACATGATGGAGTCACGTAGCTCCCGTCTAGTACCTTTTAATTCCAGTTGTTAATAAGTGCAACTGCATGATCCTGGGATGTGTTACTCTTGATCTGTGTTAAAGTGACAAGGAACTGTTATTTTAAGGAGCACCAATTCTTTTTAGAAGATTTTACTAATATGTCTAATGTTTCCAGTTAATGAAATTTGGATTTTTATATTGTGCCTGCAGCTGACTGTATTCTTTCTTTATATATTGTACAGAGCTCTTTTGTCCAAAGTAAGAGTAAGCAGTATCTTAAAAGTAGAGTCATCATCCTGGTGCACACCTGAAAAACATGTAAAACAAAGCACCACAGCTGGAGAAAGATCAGTGTTTTCTGGGGCTTCTACAGGTCTGATCTCCTACCTTAAAGTTTTTCTAGTGTCTGGGGTTTCCTGCAGAAACTTACTGACGAGCGTGTCTGTATGGTTTGCAAAGCACAGGTTGTAGATATACATATGTAATTGCTTTGTTTTCCATGCGTGGCAGAGACATGGTACAGGTGGCTGAATTGTGACTCTCACAAACACACACCATCCCTCCACCCCTCTCCCAAATAGCCCACACCAATACCCCCAGATGTTTTTTCTTGTGTGTTTCTCATATGCAAAGGTGAAGAGTGTGGTTGTAGAAGGATATTATGCTGCTCCTTCAGTTTTAACTTAGCAATTCAAATGCTCTACAGGACTCTGTGAATTACATGATACTGGTTCATTTTAGAATATTACAGATATCAGGCAAGTTAATCTTGATTTATACTGAAATAAGTGACTTCTCGTCTTTGCAGTGTGCTGAGTTTGATTTTCATTTGTACTGAGGTAAAAGTCCCTTCAGTAAGTCAGTCTTGCCTAGATGAGGATACATATCTTTGCTTTTGAGCTTCTGTCACACAACTAATTTTGCTGAACCATTACAGGAATAGAAATGCTTTTTGTATGAACTTACCACTTGCCATTCTTCAATTAAGAACTGACAGATCTCTCACCTACATGTTTCTTAGTCACTCCAAAAGTCTTGTTTAGCTTTGTACTTCCAAAGAAGTTGAAAGAGGGAAATAAAATTAAAGTTGTACATGTTATACATCTGAAAACATCCACACACACGAATACATAAGCCCTTCAGCCCACACAAACAAAGCAAAGAGAACCTTCCTGAAGAAACGAAGCGGCATTTTTTGCTCTGTGGTATGGTGCGCTGCAGAAATGTTGTTGTAGGCATGAACCTGTTACACCAACTGCTATCATTCTTATGAAAAAGTACAGTCAAGTCAGTGGAGAGCTGTGTGTGGAGAGTGGTCATTTTCATGATTCAGGCTTGAGCAATTAAGCGCTGCATTTTTTCAACAGGCTTCTAGATTTGTTTGGGAAGAAATGGTACAACTTGCTGTGTAAATTGTCCATCCAAATGTCATCATGTAGCTGAAGCTGAATATTTAAGTTGGTTATATGTATTGTGCTTCAGCCTGCGGCAACTGTTGCTATAGTGAGAAGCTGAAAGGCCTGTCATGGGCACGGAAAGATGAACCTCTGTACAGGCAGCATCCAAAGAGATGATATAGTGCCTGCTTCCAAAGGCATCCCCTCTTCTGATGCTTAAGATTGGTTGTCTACATCCAAAGTGTGCTATTTGTTACCTAAAATTATATTCTAGATGGCTTTCAGTCCTGTTACCAGGTTTAAAATGACAAACAATATTCTCAGCATCTAGTGCATTACTGCGGTATTTTTACTGGTGAACAAAGCAAATAGGTTTCACGTTAGCATCAGAGATGCATGATTTTGAGATACTAGTTTTCCCATGGTCCTGCTGCTGCAATGGACCTGTGGAAATATTAATATAGACATCACATAACACCTTCTCTTTGACTCTTTGACCACTACTAAAGCACAATGCTTTGTAGTGCTCATCTTGAGCCCATTTGTCAACAGTACCTAATTGATTAGGCTACTGTAACATTTTTATTCTGCACATGAAGTTTCCTCCTCAGCAATCTTTCCCTCCCAAAATGTGCATTCATCATTAATTACAAAATCAATGAGAGAGATGGTCTGGACTTACACAACTGATAGCTTCCCTCTTCAGATTAGCATAACCTACCAATTCATTACGTGAAATGAATAATACAATTGCTGCCACTGTGAGAAGAGGCAGGCCACTTGCTGTAAACTCCTCAACAAAATGTGGTGTTAGGTGCCTTCTCATTCACTGAGTGTTTACTGTGTGTATGGAGGTATCCATCTTACTGAGCCCAGATTTGTCCTCCTATCTCTTGGCAAAACAACAATCATAAATTTAGACAACTAAATGCTTAAATGTTGAAAGACTGAGAGGCTCCTCCTGAAAGCTGCAGTGATTAAACTGAGAGCTGCATAGTGCTGAGACTGCAACTATGAATAAGATATTAAAAGAAGATGAAAGGATCAAAAAATGTGGCCCCTTTAAACCCAGTGATGTTTGTTGCATGAAAAGGGTGATTGGAATTTAGGCCACAGTGTGCATACTTTTCTGTGCTTAAACATATTAAATGAGTGAAATCTCCTAGATATTTCTTTCACCCTGTACTATATTAGGATTAGAGTCTTCCATTTTTCTTTTCTCAAAGAAAAAAAGCTTTCGGCTACATTTTCCAAAATAGCTTCTGTGGTCTTTCAGTAGCTGCCCAGTTATAACTTAACAACCCAGGTCAATTAAGAAAAGATATCACATTTCCTGTAAAAGTCAGGAATGTAGCTGACATTCAGTAAGTATTCCTTTGGTAGATGGATACAAGAATAATCCCCCTCCCCCCCTTTTTTTTTTTAATGTCCATCTTGTGCCTGACTCCAGGAGTTTCACTGAAATTAATGCAACACTTTGGGGAGTGTTGTTTGGACACAGCAGTAATGATTACATGCTTCCTGTCAGTGCCCATACACTGGAATATGTTTGTGCTGAATACACTTTATATATATATGCTGAAAACACTTTATATACTACATATACACATATATCAGGAATCTTTATTTTACTTATAAGATATGAAAGATGGCTTAGCCGTTTAATTAAAGGGAATGCATGCTTACAATTCCCATAAATATTAATGGAGATTTTATTGGAGTTTTAGGAGGCGTAAAAAATCATTCCCAATTAATTAACTGCAAGAGAGCCACTCACCTCAGCAGAATTTGGACCAGGTTTCAAGTGATTCTTGGTGAAATTAACAGCCCTTGTTCTAGGGATTACAAAAGCATGCCCTGTAATGTTTAAATCAGGATTATAAAGCTAAATGTATGAACTGAACCGAAGCTTCAGTAGTATTATTAGAAAGCTGTTACCTATAATAAATAAATTAGGGAGAATACCTGAAGCAGGGTTAATGCCAGTATTTACAACAAAATTCAAGCTAGGCTATGGAAAAGAGTAATACTAGTTGTCTTCCTTGTTATTAAATTGTAGTATAATCATCTATGTGATAGAGGTCAACAGAATAAATAGATAATTAAACATGCCTCAAACCAAAGATGTCTTTATCTAGTTTGGGATGAAGAGAAATTTATTATCTGATTTTATTAGCACTTCTGGATTGTCCCTTGAGCTAGTTTTGCAATACTCCCATTGTGATTACCATTCACGATTTCTATTTAGACCTCAGTGAAGAAAATGTGATATTACTGCAATCCTGGCCAGAACCCCTTTGTCTCACTTCAGATAATTCTGCCAGTCTTATAGTGCACTCTTCAAATCTCAGTTGCTGTCTATCGCATCTTTCCTGTCTTAGTCAAACTAGATACACAACTTTTTCACTAGGACAGTGCGTGGAAAAGGAAAGACTGATGAACCACATCTGATTATTTCTGCATGAGTAAGGTTTTCTTAGCTAAACAGAGGCCCTTTTCATGTGAAAAAACCTTGCGTATTATTGGCCCATGTAACCACATTTATGAAGTTTTTTCAAGCACATTATTGACTTAATTGTTTGTGATGCAGTGTTGTTACATTTTATCATGTAAATATGTACTTAGGAGCCTTTCTAAAATGCAGATTATTGACCAGTCCTATAACTATTTACTCACAGTTTAAGAAAATCAAATTATTTGACCTGATTGTATAACTATTAATTCTTTAAAAAGAAAATGCCACTGCAGTATATCTGTATTTGCAATTCAAAAAAAAGGGTTTAAAATTATCCCACTAAGCTGCTAACAATCCTTTTGGAGGAATTTCAGACTCTCCATGTGTTTGCGTCTGCCTTATAGCCTTGCAAAATTTGGTTTTGAAAATATAAATATTTTTTTAATTTTAGGAATTAAAAAATGAAATAAGTTTGGCTGAAACTTTTTTGCCAAGTTTCAGCCCAGAGAAAAATTTTATGATTGAGTTACAAACCTCTGAATATAGGGGTTTATAATGGAAACACTGACACTGCTTTAACTGTAGTGGCACTAGCACTGCAGTGTAGTATACACTAGAAACAGAAAACAAGATTAGAGATGACATTTAGAACATGAGGCCTTTTCCAGGCTGTGGGAAAAATTACTGTGTTCTATTTTTTTCCACAGCCTGAAAAAGGCCTCCTGGTCTAAGTGTCACCTCTCATCTTATTTCCCATCCATACCGTGCATTTAATTAACCCATTTTTAAATTATTATTGACAGCAGATTGTTGCAGTGTTATGTACCAGCCCATATCCAAATTGTGGCTTCCCTAGCTCATGTATGTCAAGGTGGTGGGGAAAGTACCAAGGAGACACAGTATTTTGTTAATACTTCCCTATTAAAGAATCATAGTCTTGCAGTCGGCTGGATCCTGTCGCTACCAGCTGTGCTAGCTGATGAATTGGGCAAGGGAGAGACCAGGGAACTGCAGTGCTGTGCATATATGCAAGCTACTTTTGCTAAAGGCAAAGTAAAAGTTAACAATTAGATACGCTTACCTTGGAATCTTTGGGAGCAGTAACCAGGATAGTCAGTTACTCAGGTGCAATGACTTCCACAATATATTAAAGAATGTTGCTTAACACTAAGAAAAAATTTGGCAATATATGATTGTGGGCTGGGTTACCTTCACCACTGGTGAAGCCCTGGTGTTAGTATTGTCAAGAAGATATCTCCATCCTTGTGGTCCCTCATCAAAGGAGAGACTTGGTGTTGTCTCAGAAGGGGTAGCGAAGCTCCAGAGGTAAGTTTTAGATTTCTTCATGGTGAACTCTTTCCTTCCTAGCCACCTTCCAACTTGTAGCTGTTTAATTTTCCTACTCACTGTACTACACGATAATTGCTTGTATGCTTACATGGCCTTTTAATGCCTACTATGGTGCTACAGCATTACTTTGCTGTGATCTTTCAAGCTCCATTCTCTGTGTGGCATAAAAAGGAGCAATAAGCAAAGAAACTGCCATTGCAGAACAAATATGATTGTAATTACTCCTTGCACCCACCAGACTAATACCTGTAGAAAATCCATATCTTTAGGATGATTACACAGACAGCATGCATGTATCCCGTCTATATTGCTAGAATGGTCAAGGTAGAAACTTCTACTACGTTTGAACTGCATTTTCAATACTTATCTGACCAATTCTTTTTATTGTTGCAGTCACAGTAGACAAAGATACTGGAAGCTGCTGTTCATTCTCCAAGAAATGGATCCTGCAAAGTCGGTAATAGTGGTAAACTTAGTGCTGAAGCAATTCCCTAGTGAAGATACTTTGTTCCACCACCATGAAAGCTGATATACTTATTAATGAAGGGATAAATGTGTCTTCTCTTCCGTATACGTCAGTAGGTGCATAATACCGCATATTTTGTTTGTATGCACAGTGTCTTCTTGGCAGGTAGTCTGCAACCAGCAATTGCCAGCTGCTAAATGTTCAAGGAAATATGATTTTAATTGCTCTCCACACTGTGGGAGAGTGGTCAGGAAAACAATTCACATTTAATATAATCAATGGATTCAGTTCCTGTAGCAAAGATATAGGAAAATTTGTTTACCAGTGTATGTATTTTGGATTTTAATTTTCAGAGACAGAGCTGAATAATAATTATTCTCTCTTGCACAAATGATACTTCTTAAAGCCTAGACTGGCTCCTTCAGAAAACCTGGAATATGAATGATTTGATAAACCAAAGATTTCATATTCATTTTTCAACAAGATTTTGACATCCTTATTGGCACAATATATTATTCAAATTGTGTTGTTTATAGGTACAGGAAAACGTCATCTGCATTTGCTGGTTCTTAGGAAATATAACCTTTCTGGCAAAAATGTTCTTTCTAGTGGTTACAGCTCTCACTGAACAGTATTTTTTGCACAAGCCAAACGCACCATATAGTCATTTGACAAAAACTAGCAAGATGATTTGAAATACCATTAGTTACTGAATCTGCTCTAGCAGGCTCGTAACCACAATGCTTGTTTATGAGCAATGCTGGGACACAGAACATTCTTCCAAAACCACTGCCTTGGTCATACAGGGCTGTGAGTGTGGGACCTGAAGAACAGGTGGAATGAAGTCTACTTTGGGAAAGCAGAAGCCTCCACTTCAGGCTATAGGTGTGCTAATCACTGTACATGGAGCGCTAAATCATTCCAGCAGACGTGCTGAATTTGCCTAACACTCATGTCAGAACACTGTGACACACCAGCTACCACATCTCACTTGTGACGGTCTCCAGTCACATTTCTGGGCTTCAGGGCCAGAACAAGAGTTTCTGAGAAAAGGTACTCTATGTATAGAAGCTGCAAGGAGTTAATCTGAAAGAGTTCTGTTAGTGCAATGGAGTGGGTGGGCATTGATTGTAAGCTCACCTGATCCAGCTCCAATGTGATCCAACTTAACTCTGGTTTAAATGATTACCTGATTTAACTAAACACACATTATTGCACCTTCTGTTACCCTGGGACAGCTCTGTGTACAGGTGACCCAACCTGAAACAATAACATGGCCTGCTGTTTGGGAGGTGGGAGGAATGTATTTACGAAGTGAAGCTCATGGCTGGCAGGCATGGATCTGCAGCTTTCAAGATCCCATCAGCTGTGCAAGTCCTTCATCCAGAAAAAAACTTGTTTTCTCTCCCTCAGCGCAGGTAAATGACCTTGCAAGTGGCAGTAGGTCATATTAAGTCAGCACTAGGTCTTTTTCCTTGTTTGCTCTTGAAACATTTTGTGTGATGATTCTGAGCTCTCCTGGGTCATGACATGAGCATATGTGATACTACTATTCCCCTACACTGTTGGAGACAGCAGGAGATTAACTGTGTGCTGATAATGCGCAAGGGAAAAGCAAAATTTGCCTAAGTTCAGCACCAGCTCTGATTTTCCAGCACACATAAGCCTCAAATTCATTGGTAGGAAATCAAGCAAAGCAAACCAGCCTGCTGGCAAAATTTACTGAAGCATAGGTAAGCTAAAGCTGTGAGCTTCACACAGCTTCAGGTCCAAGCTTATCCAATCCTAGCAAAGCCTCATGGCTTCATGCTGCATTTAATCTTCTGAAAGTCAATGTTACTATTTCCTGGTGGTTTATTTCCTTCTTGTGTACCGCAGAGACGTGACAGTGAAAGATCAGTTTCAATGTGCATGCACAGCATTTGAGTTATCTCATTCCAACAGCAGGTCCTGTTCTGCATCACGTCATTCATAGGAGGCAATAGGAAGAATGTTAAAATGCTAAATTGTGACGATTTAAAGCAACAGGTTTATGTGATAACCTTATGTTACTCAAAAGCTACTTGAAATATCATTATGCTATTATAGTGCCGCTACACATAATCCAGAAAATATTCACCATATTTCTCCCGATATTTGTCTTGCAGTTTGGTAGGCACATTGGCTAGAGTTGACTGAACAGATTTGTGCTGGGTGAAGTCTTTTTCCTCTAGACTCACCTTGGTTGCTTCCAGTCCTTGATGAGCCTTTTCCTTTAAGACACTTTGGGAAGCAGCAGGAATCTTCCTGCAAGAGATGAGGGTTCACAGTACATCTACACAGATAAGCCTATACTTCTGCTGTTTCCTTGTGGTCCCCAGGCTTTAAAGCTGATCATTAGCTAACTTCTAGGTACCCTGACTCAAGCTGCAGCTCCTGAGTGGTTGGAGCTGGCTCCTCACTATTTACCTCTCTGTCATTTTCTGTGCCCTGTACATTCTCCACTCCACTCGGGAACAGAAATTTGAATCTCAGTTTCTCAGACACCAGGGAGCGTCTTGCCACTTACCAAATAGGTTGATGATGCTTCTGTATCTGATTCAGCGCCACTTGCTATTCAGATGAGGTTGAAATGCCCTAGAAGGAAAACAGCCTGTCTCAGTCCAGGACAGCCAGTTGCCAGGTGCCTGGGGCCCTCATCTGGGAAGTAACATTTTACTCTGACTGAAATGAATCCGTTGATTAGTCTGAAATCCTCTCCCATCGCATCACTTGTGCAGCTTCATGAAAAAGTCAACATCTGAGAAGCCCTTGGGGAAAGGAATACACAAGCGCCTGAGCCCTGCTCCATCCATTGGCATCTCATTTCTTAGTACCCTATGGTACCCTTTGCTAAAAACCTAATTCTCTGCACACGTTCTTGGGAAAACCTGTCTTTAGCAAAGACATCCAACAAGTCAGATTCTATGGTGCCAATTCCAAATATGTTTTTACAAATGTTGCTGTTAAGCTTTCTTACCTTCTCTCTATGCTCTCATTGTGAAAGGGAAGGGTTTCAAGAAAATGTGGTTTTAAGAAAATGCCTCTCTGAATTGCAAGTTAAACTATTAAAAAATACAACTAAAATAAAGCTTGACACATTGTGTCTGGCAAAAAAAATCCTTAACGGCATTGTAATTTGATCAGAAACAGGTTATAGATTTTGAATATTGCCTAAAAAAAGACGCTATTACTTGTGGCTTCTGGGAAATGCCAAATCCTGCAGTCTGGTCTTAGACTCCCTTTGAACATTTGTTAGGGAAAATCTGTAAAATTGATTAATTTATTAAGTATAATAATAGCAGTAACATTATGCTGTAATGAAGGTTATTTTGCATATCTTTAAAACTTTTGCAGAAGGCTCAACATTTGGTGTCTTAATAAGGATATAGTTTCACAGTAACAATTAGCAGTTTTGTGGTGTCTGCTGTAGCAACTGCTATAGTAGTAAGGGTCTTCTTACCATGTTTTCAATGCAGGAGGTAGCGTGTAAAGCCACCACCTTGTTGGGGTCAGTCTCAGGGTATTGGCTGAATAGCTTAGAGTTCAGCTGTGACAAGTGGACAAGCAATGTGACAGTCTCCATGCTAATGTGTCTGCGGGAATTTGCACAGGGGAAACAGGGCGCTGGTGAGAGTAGCAGAATAAATCGAAGTGTGAAAGCAGCTGCAGTCAAGTATCACACCCAAGCAGTCAGTGACTTGGCATGCTGTTTGGAAATAGGTTGGGTTACCTGTCAACGTGGCATTTTCTCTGTTGCTAGAAAATAATGTCATCTGAGGACAAAACCTAAGGAGCACAGATGGTTGTTATACAGACTTGATCCTCTAAACTCTTATCATAGCAAATTATTCCATTGATATAAATGGGACCACTCCTATAAAAAAGATCTTTGTTATATTCTTTAATTCTTTTATTATTGAAATGATCTGTTACATACAGTTTCTTTGGTTTCTGTATGGGTGTATATCTGTTAATCTTTAACAAAATAACATTATTTGGTGGACAAACTGTGTCATAGCCTGACAGTCACTGGGATCAAAATCATTGTTTCAGACTGTAGGATATAAATTCTCACTTGGAAACATTATCTCTGCATATCCTAAACAGAGAGATAGAGACTCTGATTTGACATTGGTATTTACTTCACTTGAGAACCTCCAGCCTAGAGTCCTGTACCTGTCTGCGATCTAATGTTTCCCCTTGGTTTCTACATAGGTATTGAAGACTTCTGACTGTAAAGCAAGAATAATTTAAACAAGAGTAAAACAAGGAAAATGGATTGAAATTTAGAATCGAGTCTTATTTGTTCTTACCTGTTCCAAATTAATTTATATATGATTCTGATGAAAATCTCTTGGCATTTCCTGAAATATTCATTGTTTGAATGTAAATCATTTTCATAACTGCTATTTCTGTTTTCAGGCAAGTCTCCATGCTCTCTGAAACTTTCATGAGCAGAAGAGCTATAGAGTTCACGCAGTTTCCCTTACTCCATGCACTGTCTAGGAAACAGTCCCACTGGCTTCAGAAACACAGAAATCAAAATAAGAGTAAGTTGCCTTCAGATGGAAACCTTGCAGACATGAAACTGACTCAGTTGCTTAACTTGATAATGTAGCTTGCTATGTCTCTGCACAGTTTTGTAAGGCGGCTTTATGGAAATTTGCTAGAAAGCACTTTCTTTCTCCTCTCTTCTGTCTGTTTCACTGCTAGTTTAGAACTGAAGCCAAACTCTTGGAAGCCCATTTTATCTTAGCAAGGATTAAGATGAAATATTGAATCCCTCCCCTCCTTCAGTTTTGAGGAAAATATTACAATTCTTACAATTCCTTGCACATAAGCCATGCAGTTCAGCATTTTTGATCATCATTTAGACCTTCTCATTTATAGTCTACTAAACATTTTTTATTTTGAGGATACGTTTTCCCCAGGAAAACCTGCAATGTTGGATTTGAAGCTGCATGAGGGTTTGAGGCCCTGGGATACAGACCCAGCTTTAATGCTTACTTCCTGCTGGCACTAGTGGAGCAGGCAGCAGCAGACTGGTTACACAGAAGTGTCCCATGATTTTTGAAAACTGGATTCCCTTTAATTAAACACACATTAGGAAATCTCTGAAAGGAGAAAAAAACAACCCAAAACCCGAAGTATTTATAATTTTTACTATAGCTGTCACTGACACACCATAGATTCAGCTAGCTGAGACATTTATTATGAATAACACTTAGTTTTAATTCTGGCATTATACTGAGTAACTAGGAGTATTTTGTCATTATTTTACTGGACATGAATTGCAATGAATCTGTCTGGAATGCTTCCGGCCCATATTTTCTTTAATCACAGAACCAACATGGTGACCTGCAAATATTTTGTTTACTTTGGTGCTATTTACTCCAGCATTCTCCTCTGGTAGGAATGTGTTTCTTCATTAAAGGCTGAAAAAGAATATTGGTGTTAGTCCTAGGTTCTTAAATACAAACCCCATAAGGAATAAAGATGGAGCCATTTTCACAAATGATGGGCCAGCCCAGGACTTTTCCTGAAAAACAATATAAGGAAACTTGGTATTTCTGCCCATGTAGAAAATGGGCTATCCATTTGTATTTATATTTATTTTTTTTCCCACAGAAACATTTTTGCCTTTGGTATAATGGAGCATTCATCACTGCCCTGTATCTAAAGAAACCAATCCATAAAAACTGTTTGGAGCCGTTTTCTGGAGTTCCATCTGAATCTCAGGATGTGTCCATGTAACTCAGTTACTTGTCTGCTGACGGAGAGGTATGTATGTCTAAATGGACAGCCTTTAACACCATAAATTTTAATACAGCAGTGACAATGAAGCACAGTGCAAGCAAATTCTGACATTTACTTCTGAAGCGGTAATTTAATTCAGTCATAAATGAGTTTGGTACAAGTATTAATTTGAAGTTGTTTCTATTTCTCATCTGCTGGCTAAAGCTTGCAAACAATAGGGTAAATGTCTTGCTATACTGCTACAAATAAGTAAACAATCTTTTCTGCCAAGTGTAAACTCAGAGTCACGGAATAAATTTTGACTAATTCATCCCGCATATGGATACTTGGAAACTACAGTTGCTACATAACAATCTCTATCTACAAACATTTCCCAAGGGAAAAGAGAACCTCAGTTTATAAACCTAGTTTAAAATAAATGATTGCCATGGACTGCTGTTAGCCCACGCTAGAGAAACACCGTGGACAGGGTAAAGTGTGGGCAGTCTGGCTCAGCATTAGGTGCACAATCCCCACGTAAGGGCAAAGCAAGGTGAGTTCAGAAGCTGGGAAGAGCACTTAAGGAGGATATGGGGGAGAATAAAAGCCTAAATTTATCAGAAAGCAACTGCAGCAGCTTACGCAAATATACCTGCTGTCTCTGAAGAGATCACAGGCTTATCTGCACCATGATCAGCTAAGCCAGACTGTCTGGTTAGAGCTAAGAAGGAGCTGAAGAACTTGATTGAAGCTTGAATTGAAGATGACATGTAGATTTAAAGGGAAGTTGTTTACTTCACTTCTTTTCCCTTACTGTGCCTCACATAGTGGCACAGCAATAGGAGCAGTGTGGCATGTAGGTCCTAGTTCTGGCTCTCTAACTGTGAGTAATAACGCATGATAGCCTGATTATTTTCCTTTCATTCCAGATCTCCTTCCTGTGCTGTTGTCATTACCTGTGTATCTCTAGACATGGAGATAATTCATCTTTACAGTTTTCTTTACCATATCTCCATAAGACTCGTTCCTCGTTCTTATTGCTAGCACCACCATCTCCTCAGCATCATTGGACAATTCTCTAGTCTGCTCCCTATTTCACATAATTTCGTCACAACTCTTTCTCTACCTTTCCTTTCTTCCTCACTTCAGTTTTGTTGACTCTTTACTTCCACCTGTTCCCTGGGGCTCTTTACTTCTTCCATTATTCTATACATACCACTAACCCTTAGCCCAGGGACAGAGGGAATATAGGGAAAACAAGGCTGCATAATGAACTCTCTCTCTATTTACATTGGTTTCCAACTCATTCTATGGGCAGGCATATGGTGTTTATCTAAACTGTCCAACACATTAGTGGGAGGGAAGTAGCACCCAAAGGACTATTACAACATTTTACCTGTCAGATGCAACCATATTTATTGATAGGAAAACTTCCTCCCTTCATATCAGCCACTGAAACCTCCCTCTGTGAAGTTCTCTTGAATGTAGCCATTGCTATGTTAAAATACTTTGTTAAACTCACAAAGTTTCACTGTGGCTAGAGTCAATATCCTTTACTCAGGAAAAGTTATCATTAAGGTCAATAGAATTTTAAAGTAATGACTGAAGTGTTTACTGTATTTGGCTAGTTGAAGACATTACATTTTTAGGATTAATTTCAGTGGGCTACATATGCATATGTATGTACATGTGCATGTATGTACATGTAAGTAGATACATTTATACATATGTGTGTGTGTGTATACTTATTTGATTTTGATTTCCAAACCCTCTATTTTGTATCAAATATTCCTAAAAACTGATTTAACACTTAAAATCAGTTAATACCGATACATCAAAATACTAAAAAGCAGGGCCAAGATAAAGTATTAGTTGAATTATCTTTCAGATAATCCTGAAATATGTAAGAATGCCAAGCCAAACCTGGAAGGCATTTATAAAAAAAGGTAAGAGATATTTGGGGGAAAAAAAATCATTTTCCTTTTTTGTCTTTTAAAAAGAATTGCATGAATTACATTTCCTACAATTTTAATCAAATAACCAGAGCCAATGCAAATATGAAGAAAAGGGGTCAAAGACGATTTAAAAACCATCCCTTGGAAGGGCAAAAGCTTTCTGTTTGGTGTTACTTTCACAGAGAAAAACTACACTCAATTCAGTCAAGCACTGCGATTTCAAAAATTTTGTGGTTCTGGCTTAATTCCACAAAAGAGAAAAACTTCAAAGCTAAGGATCAAGCCTCCAATGTTTGGTTACAATATGACATAGTTGGGTAGAATTAAGCATAGTAATCCGTTGTGATAGACAGTGGGGAGGGGGTGATGTCTGATCCTGAATTTCCTTTCTTTTGCTGATTGAGTCACAACAAACCCCAAACATAGTCAGATTAATTTCTTTTGCTATTATGACAATATGCCTTAGCTTTTTATTTTGGAACCAAGTAAATTCTAGAATGTCTGCACATGTGTATTGGTAATAAAATACTTTATACCTTTAGGATAGCTATAAACCTGACTCCCCTTTTCCTGGTGACATGTTCTGCATTTTTTTATGCCTACAGGACCTTACAAGCACCCTTTTTTTTTTTCCATTGGCTGACACGGGAATATGATGATCATTATCAATTGACATGCAATAGCATAGTATGTTGTTCTGCCTCCACTGGGATTGGTATATGAGGAAAAAGCAAGGTCCATACATGGAAACATCTTTAATAAATCCACTGATGGAGCTTGGGAAAGTGGGCAATGGTTTGGGCCCAGAACCAGTGACTTTTAGTGCAATTTTCTGTAGCAAGGCAAGTCAATGGATATGCAGAAAAGACTGGTTGGGGAAAAAAACCCACACATGTTGATACATCTTATAGGTTAAAAATTTTCCACCTCCATCTGTTCCTTAAAGGGAAAATTGGATTTTGTGAGAATATTTTTTCCACAAAAAAAGTATCTGCTCTCTGTAGAAAATCAGAGCTATTCATCAGAAAGCCAAACACCTGCAAGCCAAATATTTCTGGCTGAAAGTATTGATTTGGAGTGCTGCTGCTGCACCTTTTGGGAGGATGGCAGTTCAGTGCTTCACTTCTACGCTCTTTGGGAGGAGGCTCACAACTGCCACGTCTTTATTGCCTTACGCAGCTGAGCTCAAGCAGGGACAGAAACTCATGCAGCCAAATGGCTGCAGCACGTGACAGCCATGCTGCCTGTGAAGTGCAATTTGGATGTGAGCTGATTTCTCCCTCCAGTCCTCTTGCAGTGCTGTGGCCTTACTGCAATCAAGCCAGGGCAGTGGGGATCCCAAGGGAGCTTGGGCTGAAAATGAACTCCAGGATCGGACTAAGCAGGATGCTGATTCTGATACAGCTGCACAGAGAACAATGATGTCTTCAAGCACCCAAATCTAGCATTTGCATGGCTCAAGTGTTTCTGACTGTGAGTTTTCAGATAGAACCTTTATTATTTCACCAGTATAGAAAGAAATCTGTTCAGCTTTTCCAATTGAAAGCAAATTGGTAAGCTCACATAGTTTTTGGAAAGTAATGGTCCTGACTCTGCTCCATTAAACTCGAAGAGGCATTAACTAGGCAGAAGCTTGGTAATGCATTTTTTCTTTTTCAGCATTTTTTTTTAAGGTTTGTATTTTAGGTTTGGTCAAACTGAGATTTTAAAAAATGTTGGCAAAGTAAAAAATAATTAGGAAAACTACCATTTGTGTTCAACCCGAGCTATTTAGTTCAGCTCCAAAGGAGTGGCTTAATTTTTGGTCTTGTGCTGTTTCACACATTTAAAAGCTTTTTTTCTTTTTAAATTTAGGCTAATTTTAAAATGGACAGATAAAAAGCTTTATTTTGAAAGTTTTGGGAAGTGTTTTGACAGTTCTGGAATGAAACATTCCATTTTGAAAATACTAAAATGAAGTGTTTTGACATTTTAATTTGTTTCTCTGCATTGTTTCATCTCAGACTATTTGCTAAATTCTGTTGGAATCCAGGAAGAATCTCACTTCCTCTGAAATTCATTTTTGTGGTATACTTATTATTTGTTAGAAAGAAGTGATTCATTAAGCTCTGCAGCAGTTCAACCTTAAATAATGGGAGAGAATGCTTTATAGGGACTTGATTGTATACAGCTACAATTCTCTCTCACCTTATAATTACTACCCTAATGGAGAGCACTCAGCTGGCGCTAAGCCACTGTAGGAAAGAGGCAGCCTTTACCCATGTGGGAGAAGAGGTGGCAGACAGAGCCCAGCACCCTGAGCTGGTGCTGCTTCTTCTCTCAAACAGGACAGCCTTCCTACTCCTTGAGTGCCCATTTAAGTCTTACAGCTTGCACAACTGTTTTTGTAGCCTTTTGCTAAGTTCTGCCTTTCTGCTACTGCCTATATCACTGCACCTGCCACTGAAGGAAGAATCTTTGCTATTCACATTACTATATGCTGTCATTGCATGTTTTATTGTCTTCTTTCTCTTTCTTTCTTTCTCTTTCTTTCTTTCTTTCTGTCTTTCTGTCTTTCTTTCTTCCTTTCCTTTCTTTCTTTCTTTCCTATTTCCCCATTAATGAAGATTGAGTTGAGTGTACTCCAGCTGGTTTAAATACTTCTAAAAGCCATTCACCTGCATCAGAAGTAAACAGCTGGTGTACGAACATTTTCATCTTCATGGCTGCTCAGCTTCACCAGGGCTATTCACAGCTTGCACTACTAAGTGCTAAGGTTGTTGATATCACTGTTACACATTTCCTGTATTACACGACGATTGGGTTCCAGTAGTTAACAAGTCAAAAAATATTCCTGGGGGTGGGAGAGGAACTAGGTAGATAAATGTGTCCCACATGTCCCCTTTATTTCTGGAATTGCTGCCTTCATCCATGCGAGAGATAATTGTGATCAAACGGTTACCCCAAATCATACAGAACTGCTTTTGGACTCTGCACACAGAATGTCCACCTTGGCCAGCGTATGTTGGGACCTCAACTGCTAGCTGCTGCTGAGACTCTTTATAGTCTCTGAGCCAAAATTTGCACTACTGTAATTGGGAATAGCTCTGATAAAATCAGTATCTCCACATTTATTCTCTTGAAATTCAAAGCCAGATTTGACCCACTGTGTGGACAGATTCCAACTGGAAGCTAAGGGCCAGATTCATCTCTGACTTACAGGAGAGTAGATGAGAATTAACTCCTCTGCAGTTACTGGGCTCACTTAATCCTCACGTGTCTCACACTGATATAACTGTTCTGACCTCAATGGAATTGATCCTAATTTATGCCACTGTAACTGAGATTGCAGCCTGCATTGTTTAAATTCTGTTGGGTGCGCCTTCTTCCAGGATGGAAACTATTTGCAAACTATAACAGTCTCTTTCCTAACATTGAGGCTTGCCATAACTGAAATTTTTGGTGGGGCTAGGGTGTGGAGAAAAGGATATAAAGCCAACTTGGTGCTTAATGCTACTGTGTAACTTTAAGTCCTGCAGTGTTCTGTTAAATTATCAGTGCCTAATTAGGGGACTAGAATATGCCTATCCTTTTATCCAAGCATAGAGATTGTGTTTCAAGATCACCCTAAAAGAGAGAGGAGATAACTTTAGGAACTTCAAAATAGAACATGGTGATTTTGTACAAGCCTTTTCTCATACATGAGCTTTCCTGCTAATTGATTTCTCTTGCCTTTGCAGCTTCTGTTTTTTCCAGCTTTACATATTATGTCTCTGAAGCATATGATGAATTGGATGCTGTGCAGCCGGAATATCGCACATCTCAAGTGGCTCACTTAACATTCTCATACTGAACTGACTGGCTGAGTTGCGGCTTTGACGAGGGGAATAGTTGCTTTTCTTTCAGAACACTGTAAGTCTTAAGTGCAACATAAAGAAGTCTTCTAGAAAGATATTATACACATATACATATGAGTGTGTTTATATATATACAGACATATATGCGTGTGTGTGTATATAGATTTGGAGTAAAAAGCAACTCTGTCTTCCTTTGATTGCACTGGAAATGTTCAGTTTGTCAAGCTGACTTTTTCCCCTGGTAGCAATGAAATTTGGCCAGGAGTCCCAGCACACCATAAGGAATCAGGCTGTGACCACATTAAGCACGAATGGCTGGGCAAGGTTAAAGCATGCGACACTATGCTGTGGTGACCTCTTACAGAGTTAGAGGGTGGAGAGTGTGAGGCTGGATCAGATAGATAACTATTACAAGAGAAGCACAAAGCGAAGTTCAAAGCTGCTTTGGCTGTTTACTTTGTCAGGATGCATTTGGTGAGGATTTTTTATTTTGAAAACTTCAGCTGCAGGGCTTGTAGCCAACCTTCCAGAATCAAACCAGAGCATGTCTTAATTTTACCTGCAAGTACACTCATGGCATATTCCTACTTATTCTACAATGAAATTGAAATTTTTTCTAAAATCTAATGTACAAAGTGACTGCTTAAACCGGGCTGTCAGAGATGTTCACCTGCCATGAAATGAAGCACTGTGTCATGCAACTAGTAATAGGAGTAGGTTGGTGGATCTCTCCTGTGATAAGCTCTAGAGTTGTTCTACTGAGCAGGCATTCTCTTAATGAAGAAAAAATAGAGATGCTAGGGAATTGTTTATATCACCTATTAACTTTGTTCCTTAAATCTTCATTTTTCTTCTTGAAATACTAAATTAAATGCAGATGGAAAAAAGCCCAAAACTAAAACCAGAGATTTTTGATTTTCGAGGCTGCCTTATTCATTTCTCTTTTAATTTCACTTATTTACCAGCTCCAGTAGCACAAGAGGTAGCACCATTTCAATGTAGCTCTGAAGGGAATTTGGCTCAGTATTGTAAGGCAGGCTCGGGAAGGACATGGTCTTAAAATAGACACAGAACAGAGTACCTGAATCAGCTTTCAGCATCACACTGAAGCATAATGTGAGCTTTGATTTGTGGAGTGGCATACCTGAACAGCACAGTGAAAACCTTCAAGACAACCAGAACCAGGGCTGCAAAAGATCTGCAGTGTCCCACCCTTTTACAGCAGCAAATACATTCTAGTGAAGATCATACACCAGGTTTGCTTGGGTCTAAGACTGCACACCTTTGTGTGGAATCACTTGTGAGTTATCTTTCTGTGAGAAGCAGGCAATCCAACTTTCTCACACCTCAGTTGGGATATATTTCAATTTTTGTTGAAAAGATTCCTGAAGCCAATAGAAAAATAACTTGGTATTTACAAGTTCTGGCTCATGCATCATGGATAAGATCTAAGAATAATTAGGATTCAGGTATCAGTACTACAGCCTTACTTAATAATTTAATCCAGAGCTGTACGCTGGGCATAGGTACCAGATCAATGGCAACAGCTTGCTGCCTAGGGAAGTGCCTCAATTCAGCACACTAGTTAGGGAGCTGTGTATTGTCCCAACAGAAATACCACCTCTTCCTAGGGTGCAGAGCAGCAGGGATTAGTGAAAGCCAGTTCTTGCAAGAACTTCTAGATTAGCAGGAGTTTGGAGCACTTTCTGCATCCTAGAAAGCTTAAGATGCTGAGGTCATTTAAGGGCTGCCCCAGCACAGGCCCTGCTGCATTGGTTTCGTTTCCAATTGACATTAGTCCAGCCTGTTCTTAAAACCTCTGTGACAGAACACCTCCATAGCTCCCTAAAAAGGAAGCTGTGTCTGAGCTGCTTCTTAGCATTAGAAAACTTTTCCCAATGTCCAGTATTAGCCTTTCCTGCTGCCAGTTATGTTGATCTCACTTTTCTTCCTATCTGCTAAGCACATTTCATAATTTTCATACCAGCCTTCTCTCTGTGTACACTCTGGTATCCCAGCCATCTCTTCTGCACAATTTCTCTCCAATTATTAAATCCATGTTGTATTTTCTAGATTTTTTTGTTTCCTCTCAGAGCTCTTATCTAATTGCACTCTCTTCTGTCACTTAACTTTCTGGAAGTCATCTGTTCATTGCTGGACCTGATACTTAAGCTGAAGCTTTACCAGTGCCCAGTACTTTGTCATATGGCTGACATATGTCCCTCTGGTAGGACTGCTTTCACCAGGGATGCCAATGTCTGCTTTCAACTGTTAATTAAAAGCAAAGAGGATGAACTGATGCTAAGAGAAGCCAGAGATTCAGCTGGCATAAACTGATGCAGTGTTTTAATGTCTGTAAACAATACTGACTTACATTATCTGAGCATGGTGAACCTACTAGTTTTACAAATGCCTTGGCATTAGAGCATCCAAGCCTCCTGACCTGTTTCACTGCAAGTGCTGCTTCTGCCAACTGCATCTGTGCCGAAATCTAAACCTGCTTCATTGTTCTGATGGAAATAAACCCCTGGCATATGAATGATTCATTCTTGCATAATTAATACTAAGTGTTTAACCAGAAGCAATTGCTGCATGGAGTATTAAAATCGTATTGCATCCAAATACTGCTGTATTTTTTGGTTTATGGATACTAGTGTTTAAAACTCAGTAATCAAAATACCATAATTAATTGCTTCAATTCTCCCTAAATGTACCAGTAGTTCATTATATTCAGTGCCACCAGCTCTGATCAACTCTAAAATAGAAAACCACATTCCACTGATTTGAGGCATCACGAAAGAGTCATAAAGTTATCCCAAATTACAAGGTAATAAAGATTTACAAGTTGCATAATTTATTTCACATGTATAACAATTGAATTGTAATTAATGAGATCTGAGTAAATAGTGCTAATTAGCAGTATTTTTGGAAGCAAAAATGTTTCAACAATCAAATTTAGATAGTATCTTATCTTTTTCTTACTGTTCTTTGATGGATTGTTATTCTGCTCCCACATTTTCAGATTTCCTGATCTTCTTTTAGGTTGTACTTGACTGTGGGGGAAGAGAATGAGGGTTTTTTTATAGCTGAAAATCTTTAGTTGATACATCATATTATTCCATTTTAAATTGTTCTTATTTTACCCAGGGCAGTCCTCAGACTTGCTTCTGCATGGTTTTATCTACACCTTGGTCATATGTTCATTTAATTCGTTGTGCAGCAGAAAAAGCATGCTATATTCATGGAAATGCAAGATGTAACAGTTTTAAAGACTGAGTTCTACAGTCTCATTTATGACAGCGTAACTTAGTTGCAGCCTCAGCTGAAGCTTTTCAAACTAAAACAGATTAAGGAATAATTATTTTTATTACAGTATGCCATAATCAGAACAACATAATCAGCCAATACCCTTTTCTGTTACTATTACTTAACATTTATATAGCAGTAGCATCAAGAAATAGAGCTCTATTGTTTTAATGATTATACTGTCTTGTTTAGGTGCATTGGTAAATCCTCTAGCTTGGGATGGTGATGAGAAAAGACAACCTGGATAGATAATTATTCACAATGGAGATTAAAGGGCTTAAAATTTGGTCCCTGTCTGAAAGCTGACAGGGTAGATCATTCCATGTCATCAAAACAAGCCAATATGAAATTGCATTGATTCCTGTAACTACTACCTAGTCTCTCCTACTGCTATCCTACCCAAAGTCCTTCAATAGAAGTACTCTTCTGAACACTGTTACTACACTCATTTGCACTGACTTTGTTAATAATACATTATGCAAGAGCACAATACTGCTGATGTCTTTCAATGTTAGGATTTACTCATTGTTGCGTAACTTCTGAAGGTCACACATCACTGTAGTAAGTGGTCTGAGGAAAACCTTGAAAAATGGCTATATTTTTTGTCTTTTTCATTTTCTTGTTGAAAGAGATCTTTATACTTAAATGGAAACAGCTCACAGAACTGGGCTATTAGAGCAGCAGCTCAGGACTTTGCATTATGTTACATTGACAGCGTCTTAGCAAATGAGAGACTGACAAATTGTTTTGCCATGAAAGCATAAACTATACAGAATACTATGGAATACAGACAACATAAGGAGACACCCCCCAGTCTCCAAGGACTTGCATTTTTGTTATTGCTACAATATTTTTTATAATTTCAGTGCTGATGCAGTGTTTAATTTGGGAAGTGGTTTTTTCCTTCTCCCTTGAACAAAGCACCCAACAACACTCTAAGACCAATGCCACTTGTGCTTGTCAAGCAAAGTAAAGAAAATGCACACTGCTATGTGTCGTGGTTTAAGCCCTGCCAAGCAGCCCGCTCACTCACTCCCCCCCATTTTCTCCCCAGCTCCCGACGGGATGAGGAGGAGAATAAAGAAGAATACAACTCCCACAGGTTGAGATAAGAACAGTCCAGTAACTAAGGTATAACAGAAATCACTGCTGCTGCCACCAAGAATAATAATAATGATAAAGGAAACAACAAGAGAAGAGAATACAACGGCTTGCCACCGACTGATACCCAGCCCCACCCCCAGCAGAGATCTAGGCCTTCTGGGGAACTGCCCCCAGTTATATCCTGGGCATGACATGCTGTGGTATGGAATACCTCTTTGGCTAGTTTGGGTCAGGTGTCCTGTCTCTGCTTCCTCC
>WYDI02004208.1:22500-86112 GCA_009867235.2 Psittacus erithacus | reverse complement strand
CGGCGTGCGTAGGTCCCTTGTTGTCCTTTGTTGGTTTGTTGTAGTGGGGGGGGGGTGGGGGGGCGGGGGGGGGGGGGGGGGGGGGGCAGTGAATGGCCAAAATAATGACAGGTACAAGTGTGCGCTTTTATTTGGTATTTGGGTTTGTTTGGTTTTGGTTTGCTTTCAGAAAAGCCTAATTATGGTAGAAGCAATTTCCCTTTAAGGTGGTATAGCCACCATTACTGCCAAATTCAAGAATCCTCATAGACAGAGGTGTGTACGTAATAAGAGTAAAAATATACAAATCCTGTCTGCATCCAACTGGAAATGCTACCAGATTACTGTTACTGCACTTCCTTAGAGCACATTGCTTCAAATAGCTGAGGGCCATAGGCCCTTCTCATGAAGCATCTATCCCTCATGCAGCACAGGTGGGCATTTTCTCGTTCGTCAGAGCTATATATTAGAAGTGGCAGAAAAGCCTCTGTATGTTTGAGTGTTCCAGGCATTCTCAGTGGTTTATTTGTTTGTTTTGCTTGGTATGCATTTGCTATTCTACTGATATTGTGTTGATGCACAATGACTGAGGGAATCTGAGCTTCTTCTGCAGAGTTGGTACAGGTATGGTGGTTGTTGTATTACTGAGAAAGATAATGGTGGTGCTATACTTCTTAGGTATTTCTGTGTTATGTTAATGCCCTGAACTGTGTTTTCTGTAAAGTAAATACAGGGATCTAGTTTTGGAGTGAAGATCTGAGAGTAGACAACTTTACTTCATACAGTAGTTCAAAGTTATATACCCAAGTAGCATTTCAATACAAGGTTCTGCTACCTTGTTATGTATTCAGGTGCTTGGTGCTATTTAACATCTGGCTTTTTAAGTGCCCCAAAGGCACTTTGAAAGCTGGAATTCAGCCTGTAAGGTGTAAACTTTGGAAGATTTATCCACAACTGTGGTTCAGAAGCAGCACCCTACTTCTAATTGTCTTCTCACAATAAGGTCTAGAGGGTGACAAAAAGTTACACTGTGTATTACCATGGGTTGCATTAAAAAGTGTAGTAGGATTTCTCAGGGTGCGAGTGCTTTCTTTAAGTGTTTTAAAACATAGCAAACTATTTTTATTTCAGGTCTGAGGCTGTATTTGGTTTGCCTTTGTTTTAAAACACTGTACATTAAATATTTGGTCCATTTTCTATTTATTTCAGTCCTTTTTTCTTCTTCTTACTGAAACCTAAGTTTGAGGATACAAGGTTTTACTCAATTATATGAAATCTTGCAGTATCATGTAACAAAGACCTTTAAATTTGCTGTGGTAGGTGAGCAACTTGTCGCTTTGTTCACTGTTGTATTGTGATGCTTTTGTGGTATTTAACACTGTCATTTTAGCACTTCATGTTTAATTCCTCCCACCCCTCCAGATCTTCTTGTTGCTTAAAATATCATGGCTAAATTTACCCAAGAGATGTCACATCTCTATATTAAGACCATTGACAACAAGGCATCAAGTTTCAGAGCTGCTTCACAGCTTCTGCTGAGAAATCTATTTGTATTGGTGCATCTGTGTGGAGTCCCATGCATTTGCTGTGCTAATTTGCTGTGCTCACTGTCACTTTCATAGAACTTTTGAAGTAATTACTTCTTGTAGTACCAAGGGATCTCCAGCATCCAGAGGGCATGTTGCTCAGCTCAGTCATTGTCTGGGTGCATTGACACCCATTTTAAAGACCCTTGACTCTTATTTTGTGTGACTGGCCCCATGATTGAGATCACATAATTACAATAATTAGGAAGCTCACCTCAGGATATTATCAGAGCAACCCGCCCAAACCTAAGTCCATATGGTTTGAAATAGCTAATGAGTCAGTTAATGTGCTATGTCCAGGAGTAATGGACACTCAATATGGATGGCATGAAGGCATAATTTACCAGCTTCCTGACCGATTAAGGTTTTCCGTGTAGACAGTTCTCATATTTTGCATCTCACAGAAAGTTTAAAGTATTAAAGGGTTTTAAACATGTTAAACAGAGCAGAAGAAAGCAGCTGAGACTTTTTTTTAAAAGGCAGGAAATTAGTTATCTCTCCAAAGGAAATACAAAAAATTGGAGATCTTGGAGCTTTCATCTTAAATACAGTACTGCAAACAAATTATTTGAAGAGCTCAATTAAACTACAGACAATGACAATGGCAATAGGTGACATTTGCTTTAATGCCAAGTAGCCTGAATGAATGAATGACTCCACATTTAGAGAGGCTGTTTTAGCCACTGTAACTTTTCTGTCCAGTCTCTTTCATGCTCACCTTGCTACCAATACTGTGGAAACTTGTAATCAGTTCTGCATATGGAACTGACCAGAACAGGGCATTCATACCACAAGGTCAAACCTTCCAGTGAGGAAAGCACCAAAACCCCTGAAATAGGGATGAACTTATGTTTGGTTTTTGAATGAGGTGCAGAATCCATCTGTTCAGCTGGGATTCCTCTCTCCTAATGTGTTTTTGCTCTTGCATCATTTTAATGGCTATCGGGATGAGATGTTACTCCCAGTTCCTACCACTATAGCTGAAGGGTGTCTTCCTTATCTCTTTTATGTCAGAGTTTTTATTGCTCATATCTTTAAGAAAGCAGTTATTTATGAGCACTGAAGAGAAAGTGTTTTCTTACCCATGTTTATTTACTTTCAGAAAGGCACAAAGACATAATGTAAGTTTATTGTTGCTGTGGGAATGGATTGAATTTACAGGGAGAGCAGAATGTCTCGTGGTTAGAGCAGAGAAAGGGATCAGGAATTATATGCTTTATGGGAATTATTCCTGGAGTCATAATCCTGGCTTTGCTACAGACTGACCATACACAAATTATTTCCTATTTGTTTCATTTAATCTATCTGAAGCAGTCTGGGTGGCTTGCTTTAAGGTGCTGGTACTCTCAGATGAGATCTACTGTGTATGTGCTATTGCCATGGCTATTACCTGATGGTGAACATTAGCCCTACCTTCCTGTGGGACAGGTGATGTTTTAGAAATTGTTTCCCATATAGTCAGCTCAAATGTATGTTTTTGTTTGTCATTGTTTCTGTTGTTGTTTCAAGCTTTCTTTTCTAATTTAGGCTTTTCCCCTCCAAAACCAAACACATACAGAGCACAAGATTTGTATGAAGTTGGTTATTACAGCCTTGCAAAGAAAATAAGTAGTTTGCTTCTACTGGTGGTATTGTACATTTTATCCTAGGTATAAAAGCAGGGGGAAGGTTGCTAAGCTTCTATGGTGGTTAATGCTTAGACACCATGCCTTTTCAAAGGATATCTAGAAATGGAAATGAAGAAATTATAGGAATATTAACAGGATCTCACTAGTGTTCTTGGTTTATAGGGAACAGTGACTTTTTTTTCCTTATAGAGCAGTGATGTTGAAAAGGTTTAGAGAAATGGAGAAGAATGGATTTGGCAAAGCACCTAGGGAGAAGGTCTTTCCATTTCTGTGATTATCCACATAGAGTTGTTTGAGAGGGAAAACTGATCTATTATAAGGTTCATTTTTCACCTCTCAATGTTACTTTTTATGTATAAAGTTAATTGCCATGATAAGATATGTTAAATATGACACATTTCACTGCAAGATTGATTTCTTTTTTCCCTGACTTCAGAATAAATATTGATTTTCACAATTTTTAAATGTAGTGCAAAGGTCATTTCATTAATGGCATATTAATAGAAAGTAGCCCTGACCATGCAATATTAATATATTTGCATTGTTATTTCTCAGATCCCACCCAGAAGGAAAGAGGCAGGATGCCAGTGCCTTCTTTTCCAGCAGAAATCAGGAAGCTGTTGATTTTAATGACTGTACAAACTCCTTTAAATATGATGTTGTGCTTTGTTTTGTTTTAAGGTTTGGTTTTATTTGTTTTTGAAATTAAAAACACTAGTGAAGTGGCAAATGGGTTGTGTAATGCATCTATTAAGATAGCTATGTGTTGCTTTTCCAGCATGCCCAAGAAAGCAAGGTGCTGTCCTTACCTGATAGTCATGTAGTCAATTCCATGAGCAGAATCACACTTGTGAAAAAAGACTGATGGGATAATTTGATGGGGAGTTTTTCCCCCCCTTTTTTTTTTTTACATTTATGGTAACCCTTGAAAATCCAGGCTTGAAACTGCTGTTCTACTGGTGGCTGAACCAAGGCAGATCAGGTGGGTTTAAATATTCCTCATAGAGTAGGGATGTATGAATTTTCTATCTAGTCTGTAAAGCACAAGGAGAAGAGAGCTCACGTTGAAATAACCTTTAAATAATACTGTATAGTGGTCTTGAGAAAACTGTGTTCACTTAGACAGAGGAGGAATGCTTGTATGCCTTTTATGAGTGGTCTTTCTTTATAGTGCATGCTTTGAGTGCTTTGTGTCAGGTGACATGAGTCAAGAGGGAAGACAGCAACTTCTGTAGTTTACAGACAGCAAGGAAATGTGTCTAGTACGACATATTGCCATGCAGAAAATAATTACAATTAAGTAAAGACAGTGATCTGAGCAACTAAATATCTGGTGGCCTGACTTCAACAGTTTGCTCCTTCAGAACTTTGATTTTGGAAGAAGAGTCCATGATGATAAATGGAAACCGAAATAAAACGCAGTATTGCTTTGTGTCATGACAAACTAACTTATATCTATGTTTAAGATAACTATTTGCTGGACAAAGTATGATAGAACCAATTCGTTTGGGCTTCCAGGCATTATTGAAGAATCATATAGGAAATGATTAATTAAGCTGGAGAATGTGTAAGTGTAAAAAGTGTGGAACTGGTGAAATGTGCAAGTAATAAACTGAATGAGGAAACAATGAATGACACAGAGGTTACTGGTTTCCTAAGGATGGACTTCAGCACCTATTTAATGGCTTAAACCACAGCACTATTACTGATTTCATGAACAACAAAACCAAAACAGAAATGTCCTTATGAAATTTGCTGCTGAATATGAAGTTGTGAGGCATTGGAGTATCAGTGCAGGAGAAACAACAGTATTTCATAATGCTGCATTTGAGGCTATGCTTCTTTTACAGCGCTGGTTTGAAAGAAAAAGAGAATCACAGAATGGCCATGAGCTGATAATGTGACTTAAGTCCAAGAGTCAGGCCTGATTCTAGGTTGTATCAGTACTTTTATTGAGATTCAGAAGACCTATTTGGTAGTGTTTCATTGAGAATTCATCTCTACTGTCCTATATGTTCCTTGAGTGTGAAATCATGAATGTTATCCCATGTATGCAGAGTGCAATGACTATATTCAGTTCTGCAGGGGAAAGCAGAGCTAAATTATGACTGTGGGTTGAATTGGAAGAGAACATCTTCCGCTGGAAAGTGGCTCTTGTAAGAAATGGATTTGAAGAGAAGTTATGAAGAATTTTCTTTCCAGGGATAGATTAAGCAAAGTGATATAGTTTTTCATATTATGTGTATTGAGGTAGTAGGAACACGCAGAAACCCCTTTACATGAACACTAAGTGGCAGGAATTATTTAACTGGATAGATGAATTATCATAGTTGTCATAGAATAGTTAGGGTTGGAAAGGACTGTAAGATCACCTAGTTCCACGCCCCCTGCCATGGGCAGGCACACCTCACAGTAAACCATGTCACCCAAGGCTTTGTCCAACCTGGCCTTGAACACCTCCAGGGACAAGTAGGACCTGGGCAGAAGACAGCAAGGGGGTATTTGTTTTGTACCTTGAGAAACAGCAACAGAAATATCATGAAAGGTAATAGTGAGGCTGAGGATGATATGAAGTGAATTATTTTATTATATGCAAGGCTGTATTTTGGAGTCAGCCCATTCCTCTCTTTCTCTTCTTCATGATGTGAAGGCCTATTGGGTATACTTTCATCCCTGGTGCAGGAAAAAAGGCAAGAACTTTTGAATTTTTATTTTGGGGCTTTTTCCCCATGGAATTCTTGAGTAAAAGAAGAGATTTTGGGTCATTTAAGCACCATTACTAGTTTGGTGCTTCTGAAGTATAGCAATACATGACTGATTTACTATTTGAGTAAATTAAGACAACAGCAGTTGAGTAACCTCCTGGGCTTGGTTTGTTCCAGATGTTTTCAAGGGAAAATCAGACCTGTTTACTTGTTGGATTAATGTTTTGATGAAAAATGTAACTTTCTGCATTTTTCTACAATTTTAAAAATTAGTAACTACATTTATATGAGTTATCAACAGAAATAGTCCAGGTATGTTACTGCTGTGCAAAGAATACTGCATCTGGTACTGTTAATTTGCTTGCTTTAAGGAAAAAAATGACTGTTACTGCTGAACCCAGGACATCTGCTCTTTGCATATCTGCTTCTGTGTATGATATTTTATTGGAGTACATATGATTTGAACACCCTGATTGCCGGCTGTGGTATTTATCCGATATAAATTCAACATTAAATGACAGATTTTTAGACCCATCAGAGACAGAAGACTAAGCCCGTCCATTGAATTCCTATTTGTATTATTACTTTCTAATGAATTCTGTACTACAGCAGGTGTCAAATCATATCTGTTGTTTTGCAATCGAGTATGAATAGAAGACGTATTGCTATTGCAAATGAATCTAATATGAATCTAATGAGCAGTAATGAGCAACTGTTTTGTCATTATTGAGGCAACCACTGTGATGCTAATAAACTCTCATTTCTGCTCTTTAGAAAAAAAAACACTGACCAGGATTTATAACATGGCCTTAATGTCCCAAAAGCCTGAGGCAAGAGAAAAGAGGAACCCCTTAACTGAGCATAATCTAGTCATTTCCTGTGTGGCAGGCTCCTTATTTTCTCTTATTAAACTAAACCTGGTTTAAGTCTTTCAAGCTTTCTTACATTTGAAAGGAAAAAGATGAAGAATGAGTGTCCATTAAAGGAACATAGAGTTAAGAAGATGGGCATTCTGCCTTAATTTTCTTCAATGCAAATACACTAATTTTGTACTTCTACACTTGACAATGCTTTTGTAATAATAAAAGCAACTATGTGCAACTATTTGAAAAGCAGTCACTTTAAAAGTAACAGGCCATTAAATCAATACAGAACTATAATATATATGGGGGGAACTGTCACAACTGTTAATTGAAACTTCATTTTTGTGGGTTTTTTAATTTCTTTTTTTGTCTGTGGATCATAAGACTAATAAACAAAAAACCTTTGACACAACAGCATCAGTGGCTTGCTACATAACTGATAACCAAGTTCTGACTCCTGTGAGGCTCTGCCTTTTCCAAGTATAAATAATACATAGAATGATACACAAAGCTGTGCAAAAGGGACAGCTGGGTACATGATACTTACAAGTGGAGCACAGGAAAACCAGTCGGTGCTGCTTTTCTAAAGCCTAAGTACTATACTTCCATCAAAAAATAATGCTTCTGTGTATATAGTCTTCATGGACTCATCTCTCTGTGCAATAAAGCTAGATGTACTGTAGAGATTCATTTCAGTATTTCATTTGGAGGTTTGAACTGTTCTGTGTAGGGTACAGCTGTTTGTTTTACTACAGCACACACCATACTTGCTTTAACTGCTGAATAGAGACCATATTGCCAATATTTAAAATATTATATAGACACAGCAATGAAACTATGAATTCGTGAGCAAGCCAGAGGATGGGCATTGCAAGAAATTACAGCAGTCATCCCTCAAAGTTGCAAATAGGGTGTCAAAGGTTGTATGAAAGCCATAAACTGTTCGTTCTGTGCTGGGGTTTTAAAAGGACTTTTGGCCCACTGAGCAGTAGCTTGCAATAGTTCTCATTTACTGACATTCCAGTTCCATCTCGGTGCCTAAGAATGGAAGACAGCAGGAATTGAGGGTGCTGCTGGCCTTCTAATAGTCAATCTGCCAATGCTGTGGTGTTAGCTGGGTAGGCCATTACTGTCACTGGTAATATATGAATCATATTTACTTACCTTTTAGGTGTATCAGAGGGTTAGTTTTTAGTAATGCTTGATGTGCACAGTGGAAAAAGGCAACGCAGCTCTACAGCATCAGTATCCTAGAACTCACCAGGAAATACCTTTCTAGCTATAGTTGCATTCGCTCCAAAATTTACACAGCTTCATTCACTCTAAAAGGGGTCAAGTCTCATTCTGCACAACTGTTCCGTAACGCAAACCAGTCCATGACAAGGGGAGACAGCCAGGATGTGAACTAAAACTTTATGCTTTAGTGGTGGTCTTGGCAGTCCTGGGGTAATGGTTGGACTTGACGATCTTAAGTCTTTCCCGACCTAGTTGATTCTATGAAATCAGATGTAGGTGCATCTATAATTTAGAAGAAAAGGTGAAGCAAGTACAGATCCAGGTCTCAAGCATTACTGTTAAACCACCACATTTAGACAGGAGGGTCTGCAAGTTAAACTTGATGGCAAAAGGACTGTGGTAATAGCTTCTGCACAAAATATCTGATTTCTCTTTGTACATTATGGTGTTATGTACCATATTAATTTCTTTATTGAGGATTTGATTCCTTGGGTGATACATAATTCTTGTGATGCATCACATCTAATGAAGGCTTTTAGGTTGCTCATGGATTTAATTGTACCATACATACAAGTTACAGTTTGAAGGTTTAAATTAATATTGTGTATAACGTTGAGGCTATATATCACTTTGGTAACTATAATTTCACAAAAATTGTACTTTAGACCAAAAAGGACCTTTTCAGGTCACCTGGTCCCATGCCAATACACAAAGCAGGACCAATTCTGAAGTTATATCAATCTTTGAAGTTAAATTGCTCAGGGCCAAGGCTTCCCTGTCATTTGAAAGCTATTGTAGTTTGTTACTGCATGTCAGGCAGTTTTATTACAACTTTTTTTTTTCCTGATTATTTTCATCTGCACTAATAATAGCTGTATATTACAGCGGCATCCACAGGCCTTTGTTAGGATCTTTCTCATAGCAAACATGGTAGAAATAAAAGAGGTGGTGAAGCTACAGGGGCCCAAGAGGAGTTGAGCAATTGAGTACTTGGAGAGGATTTTGCTCTGTTCGAGTCCAAGTGGCAGGAACATTCTCCATTCTCATCTAATCTTCTAATCTTTGGAAAAAAGCTGACAGGAAGGGAGCCAAGGAGGGATCATTGTAGTTTTTACAGCATTAGGCATAAATCAGAAGAGACTCATCACTAGTATGTAGATTACAAGACTGTCCCTTTAGCAGGAGCATGAGGGAGTCAGCAGAGGGTCAAGGCTTTGTGCCATCCCCCTTGCAGCCAGTGTTCTAGAGTGGCTTGGGTAAGAAGATTGCTCCTGAAATCTGGGGTAGGCAGGTCTGGGAAGTAGTCATTTAGACCATCTTAGAATGCTTTAGTTACATGGGGAACTTTGCAAACTGTCTTAAGCCCCACTCAGAAAATTGCACAAAGAGGGCAAAAGCAACTCTAAAATAAAGCTCTGCAACTGAAATAACCAGAAATTCAGCTGAGATGACTACAGTTTTTCTACTTCTGTAAGATAAACCTGCCTTACTGCCTTGTATAAGTGTCTGTCCCTGACATTGTCGTTACATCACTGCAATGACCTACTGTAGTTGAATGGTTCATCAGATTGAGGCTTTATGGAAAGTAGATTGCTATGGGAAGGCATTTGATGAAATTCCTTAAGGATGTAAAACATCATTTGCCAGGAATCCAGAGGCATGTCTTCAGGAAAAGAAAAAAAAAAAAAATACCACATTTCCTTCCAAATATCCTAGACTTAATATGTTACTACCTTTTACATAAGTAATGGAACAACTGTTTAGCATAACCTTTGAAAGCATATGCTGGCTTTGCTTATGCTCATACCAAACCCTAGACAATCTTCTTGCCTTTGCTTATAGCTCTCTTGTGTGTTCTGCTGCCTCCTCTTAGTAAATGTCATCAACAAATTAAGGGGTCATAAAGATCTACTAATTTAACCCAGTCTGTCTCCTTGTTCATGTAGAATAGAATGATAGAATCATTTAGGTTGGAAAAGACACTTCAAATCATTGAGTCCAGCCATAAACCTAGCACTGCTAAGTCTGCCACTAAACCATCTCCACAGGTGCCACATTTACATGTCTTTTAAGTGGCTCCAGGGCTGGTGATTCAACCATTTCCCTGGGCAGCCTGTTCCAGTGCTTAACAACCCTTTCAGTGAAGTAATTTTTCCTAATATCCTATCTAAGCCTTCCTATCACATCTTGAGGCTGTTTCTTCTTGTCCTATCACTTTTTATGTAGGAAAAGGCATACACATGGCTTTCTTCCTGTCTCTTGGGGCTGGAGCTGGGGAAAAGCCCACACCTTCCATTCTCCTCTGCTACACCACTGCCTGTGTACACACACAGTAAGTCAGCAAATCTTATCTGTTGTATCTGTTCCATCAGTGTGGTACTCAGTTCAGCACCTAGTGGAGTTAAAGATTGTGGAAACGGTACTAGAAGCTGATATCCCAGGAATTTTGGTGAGAGGTCTTGGTAGGCATGTTTCTAAATTTCTGGAAGAGGTTGGAATTGAACATTGTAAGGAGGAAGTATAGTTTTAGCTATGCAACAGTTGTAAGAAACACAGCTTTATAAAGTTATTTTGAATTGTATTTGCATTCTTATATAATCATTAAAAACACTACAAGAGCCATGTGCAAACCAGCAGCAGTATCGCCATATAGAGAGCATCTTGTTTGGATTGAGAAAGTGTTGCACTTTTTCTCTATTAAAGACCTGACCCTACTCTTAAGGAGTGAAGGGCACCTGAATCCTAATGAGAGACAATACACATAAAGAAAGGGAGTTATATTCCCTACTCTAATAGGTGGCAGAATATCTATAAAGAAGGTCTTTGTAGATTTGTTCACAAGGCACGTAAAGAGAGCAATAATGCAACCAAGGTAAATGTCACCCATACAGAAGATGAGCTCACTGTGTACTAATGTTATAGGATGGGTATATGTGCTGCGCAATATGGTCAGAACACATGTACGAGGGGCACCTCAACAAAAAGGTGATGGCCTCTGTGGAATCCTTGCCATCAGCTTTAATCCAACACCAATCCAGGCCTCAAAACCTCTGCTTTGCTACTGAGCCTTCTTTATCATTCCTGGAATCACAGATTTTAAACCATACTGTATGGCTTCCCGTTGCATCATCCATATGATATGTATTTGGCTACAGGCCCACTTTCTTCTTCCAGAAGGGAAAGGTAACTAGTTACCAAGTAGAGATGTTTTCAGATGTACAGCTACACACAATGCATATTGACCAATAGATTCCTTTTCTTCATGGAAAATGGCCAGATTATTTTAAAAGAGACTTGAAGGTACGAAGCCATAATCTCCCAGGCAACTGTTACAAGATTAAGTTAATGATCAAGTCACAGTGTTGGCAGAGGAAGTAAATCCATACCTCAGCTTCCCAAAACTGGATTTACTCTAAAATGTCTAGAAACCTTTCTGGTTTGCCTTGTGCACTGACTGCAAATTATAAAGTATGAAAAAGAGGTATTGGCAGGTGTCTTGTGAGATTTCTTGCTAACACACTGTAATAGTAACCTTTCAGAATAAATCTCTATCAGCTCTTCCATCCTACCAAGTTATGGCAGACCACAGGTTTAGCCCCATTACCTAGGTTGGATGGAGAAATTATGGGGTGAAGATTTATAGCTTGTAATCATTTGAATAGATGATCACAGTGGCTGTCACAGCCTTCATATCTGAAATCTTTAGACCTTTCAGCTGTATGCACTGACAGGCAAAGGTATGCCCACTGCATAGTTGTAAACCTGGCTGCCACTCCTGTTATTAAAAGGAAGCTCTGTCCCCCACCTCTATATAGTTGCTGCTAACTTGAAAATAGATGCCATCATCCGGGGATGTTTTAGCATATTGTTAATCAGATATAAGCATTGTTTCTGGTTTCATAGCAATTGTGTGCAGTAGTTTAACATAATTTTGTAATCCCAATAGAAATCAGTTCAGACTGGTTTACTGCCCTGCAGAAGGCACTTGTTCTCTACAACTAGAGGAATTGGAATTGCTTCATTTTCAGAATAGTTTGTTTCCAAGTTCTCAAAGTTTCCCTCAAGCTATCAGAGATCTTGTAATTCTCTAGCTCTAAAATGCTTTGTTCCTTGACTCTATAGTGGAGTTTCACTGTGACTTTTAAAACTCTTTTCTAATAGCTAAATGCACAGGGGAGTGAGGTTCATTTCTATTTCATGGAGGATATTTCTTGTGCCAGTTTTTCTGTACTATTAGAGACTTATTTTTTGGCAAAAGGAAGAGTAAGATAATTCCAGGCATTTTGGGCATTACTCTGTTTCTTCACTCCTCAATACTGTGATGCTTTTGTATTTGTCTAATAAGAGGCCTTAATCTCATCAGTATTCTTCTACAGGCTTCCTGATTAAGTAAGCGTATGCTTGGTAACTGCCCAGATCACCTTTGATCTGCTTGGAAAATGGCCTCTCCAGAGGGTCTTCCTAACACTGAGCAGAATCTTGGTATCAGTCCATGTCAGAGAAGTTACCTTGCCCTGTGTAAACCTTCCTGCTCCCACGTTTTAGCTCATCTCCTTTAGTGAGCAGTTACTGTCATGAGCAACCTGCTGCTTAGTGCAGAGAGCCTTAATGCAGCTCTGCTTGTGATTCCTGATGAGCTTCCTGAGGGGCTCACTGCAGCCCTCAGAGGAATTTGCTTCTTCAGTTCAGGTTTATCCTCCACAGCCCCATGCTGCCCTGGATGACACTGTGCTGCTGATGCTGAGCATTGCTGTAATGCAACTGTGTGAGGCAGGTTGATAAAAAGCCATTAGAATTTTCAGTTAGAAAAGGTAGAACTTAAGCAAGTTTAAGTGTTAAAAGATGTGTGCTTTTTTTATCGGATACTCTGGGATGTTTTATATGAGGCCATTTGGTAAAGTTCAAGGGTAACATGAGTCTTAAATTTTTGTTGTTATAGAAAGATCATTTGTTGTGGGTTTTTTATTTTTTTTTGCGAAATAAGAATTGCTGGTGTAACAGAGCTTTTTTAAAAACAGTATTTAAGGAAAGAAGGACATTTGTGGATTTGACAAGGGTAATTTCTAAACAGAGAAGGCATAAAAACCATCTCCCTGTTGAGCTCTGTATTTGGGGACAAAACTGTTTAATAAGACTATTGCAAACAATAATCACTTTGATACAAAGACTAGGCTCAGCCTCTACTGAAAGGTTCTAGAGTTTTGGGGGTACTCCTCCAGTGTCTGATTCTGCAGTGAAATCCAGACAGCAGAAGAAAAAGGACATCCAAGTGTAGTAAGTGGAAAAGGGTAATAGATGTTTTACATTCCAGGATTAAAGAGATTGTAAAAAGAGAAGTAAAAGAGAATAAGGAAAGAACTTACATTTTCATTCTATAGGGCAGGAATGTTGGGAATTTCTGTAACTTCAAGGAACTTTGTTCTCAATGTCTGGAATGAGTTTTTTTCATTGGTTTTCCTGAGGGTTCCCCAAAATGCATTTTTTAAGGTGCAATGAATTAACATATTATTTGCTGCTCCTCTATCTAGCTTTACAGTGAAACCATTGTAATAACTGCAGCACATCTGCATGCAAAACATGTCAGAACCTGACATAATTTCCTCTTTATAGCTCAGAGTGGTTTTTCATTAATTGCTTGTAAAACGACAATATCAGAAAGCTTGTTCCAAATGCACAGTAAATGCTTAGAGGACTGTGTTCATAAGTGGGATTTTCATGCTGACATTTGAATGACTCAAGGAACACAAGCAGAAGAAACAGAAATGTACACAAGTGTGGAAAAGTCAAGAGTTCAGTGCGTTATTGTTTCACTAGTTACTGTTAAGGCATGCAACACGCTTTCAAGTTTGGTTTTTTTTTTTCAATCTTATGATATGCTGTGAGCTTGTACATGATGGACTGTCCCGAGTGATTTACGATGCTTACATACGAGGTCATTTGAGGATTTTGCAGTTTTGCAAAGAAAACATAAGCTTTGTAGTTTATGCATCAAACTACTAACTTACAAGTGTGAGTCTCTTGTCTGCACCGAGCTCGAGACTATGGACTATCATAAAAGGGAGGGGAAAAAAGCCTGTTAAAGAACTTGTGCTGCTTTGAAAAGCAAAGCAGTTGAAAATAGAGTCAAAGTGCTTTTACCGGGGTGATCACAGCATTGAAGTTGTTCTGAAGTTTAAATGGAATCCAAACAAATCTCAGGTCTCTGTTTTGGTGAGGTACAATGGGCAATTAGTCTGATGATGTAATTAATGGCTATTTGGCAGAAGCATGAGGCACCAAAGAGAGCCAAACTCGACCCTATCAGTATTAAGGTTTTCCTGGAACTTGCATCTCTTTGGCAGATACCAGTGCAGGGTGTATAACACACATTCAGAAGAACTTGGAGGGTTTTTTTCACAAAACATCTATATCTCTGTGGGGGTTTTGTTGATTTGTTTGTGACTGACTTCCAAGGAAAGCAGCACATTAGCAAGCCTTTATGAAAGTGCATTTGTGTAGTGTTAGTGAACTGCGCTTCAGTGCTGTTGATAGCCCATGAAGGCAGTGACATAATAGTGGATTTACAAAATACAAAGAATGTATTTAAAACATATTTGAACATTATATTTTTATATTTTAATTCATAGAATTAAAATGTATCTTGTGTGACAGATATATAATCATAGAATCACAGAATAGTTAGGGTTAGAAAAGACCTTAAGATCATTCCATTCCAATTCCCTGCCATGGGCAGGGACACCTCGCACTAAACCATGTCACCCAATGTTCTGTCCAACCTGGCCTTGTACACTGCCAGGGATGGAGCAATCACAACTTCTTTTGACAGACCATTCCAGTGCCTTTCCACCCTCACAGTAAAAATCTCCTTCCTTATAATATTCCATCCCACTACAAAACCAGCTTTTCACAGATATATACAGAGCAATTTCAATTATTTTTTCAATCAAGTGAAAAGTCTTTTCAACTATTTTGCTTTCACCTCAGTTTTTTTACCCCTTGTTAAAATTGTTTAAGGAATATAATTATTAATGCTTTGGTTTTTTTCTGTTGTTCTGAACAAATTCACTGAGTCAACTGTAACAGAACAGAATATCTAGAATAATTTGAATTGAATCAAGGCCTATACAACATCAGAAAGTCCTCTTTAGTCTGTGGCATGAAAACCTAGCTTATTAAATAAAGGAAAGTTAACTGCCTTCCTCACAATTTCTACTTGCAGAAGGCTTTCAAGAATCTCAAAAGTCTTATTAACTGTCCAATATCTAAATTATTTCAGTTCCTTTTAATCTTTTTATGTTGTGTACTTACAATGTATATTAGAAGCCTAAATACTGTGCTATTTTCTTTTCCTTCTCTCCACTTACTTGAAGCAAAATCCCAGCTCAGTGAAGCCAACGGCAAACTCCTTCTGTTCTGTGGAAACACAAGAGGCTTAGGATAGAATCATAGAATAGTTAGTGTTGGAAAGGACCTTAAGATCCAGTTCCAAACCACTGCCATGGGCAGGGACATCTAACACTAGACCATGTACTTGGTTCTTCCTTCTTACCTTTCTGTTTTCTCTCTTTTTTCCTGTTTATCGTGCAATTCTCATGTGAAAATGGAAATTGGGTTCAAAGGTGATATTTTTAATTAGGTCAGCACAGGAAGAAAAGATTAAACTAATTATGTGGCCACTCTTTCATAGACTGAATAAGGTGCCTTTCCCAAAAATAGCATTTCTAGCATGCTGATATTTGGCCAGAAAACTTTGTGAACCTATTTGAGTTAAGGTGATAAAAAGCCAGTCATTGTTTTCCATCTTTTTTTGTCTTACTGGAAATGTTTAGAGTTTCTCAGATATAAAGATGAATCATAGAATGGTTTGGGTTGGAAAGGACCCTAAGATCATCCAGTTCCAAACCCTCTGCCATGGGCAGGGATACCTCACCCTAGACCATGTCATCCAAGGCTCTGTCCAGCCTGGCCTTGAACACTGCCAGGAATGGAGCATTACCACTTCTGTGGGCACCCTGTGCCCGTGCCTCACTACCCTCACAGTGAAGAACTTCTTCCTTATAGCTATGCTGAACTTTCCCTGTTTAAGTTTAAACCCATTATGTTTGAGAAGTTTTTGTATGATTTTATGCAAAATCCATAATAACTAGAACTTCAGAAGTCTTCTTGGAAGCCCTGTTGCTTAAAGTATGTTTGGCAGGATGTAATGTTATAGCACATTATGGGGAACATTTGCTCCGTATGCTCAGTCATGTTTTCCTAATAGATTGCATTGCCAGACTCAACGGACTGCTTTGTTCTTACCAGTATCTGTTCTCTTCTACAGTCATCTCCTATAAATGTGGCCCCAAAGATTCCTTTTTGCTAATTTGGTATTTGTCCCAGTCTTTCAGGAGATCCTTCCAAGCAATTCTGTCAGGAAGACCTTTGTCATGATACATAAACATCACAAAATATGGTCTACATATCCCTTCTCCTTACAGTATTTGGCTCTTCAGATGAATTCAGAAGGAACCTCATCTGAGCCCCAGACATAATTCTTTCAACAGGATTATCTTCCCTGTGATGGGGATACTCTCAGTCTGATTTTCTTTGAGGCTATACAAGATTACAGGGTTTTCATTCTCTTGTGTCTAATGGCAGCTAGAGATTGCATCCAAATTCCTGTATTTTTCTGCTGGCTTTAGCAGGTGATTGCAGCCAGTTTTCTGCTGTCCATCCCTACACAGTGTTGTAAACACTGAACAGGTAGGAAGTTGTGCATCATGTGAGCCATTGATTTGACTGATTTCACTGAAAGTAACCAGCAGAAACCTTCACTTAGTGATATGGGCCTTTTTTAACCATTTAAATTTTGACCTAAAACATTCACAAGATATTTGTGATCTGATAAAAATACAAACATCTTCCTATTCAGAAATCTACTTGTTTTCCAAATTCCTGCAAGTACTCAGAACATCCCCTTTTATTTTAAATGTTATGTTTGTAAGTATTCCCCCATTGTAGGCCCCCTTCAGATATTGGATGGCTTCAAGGGTGCTGGAGAGGGACTCTTCATTGGAGACTGTAGTGATAGGACAGGCGGTGAGGAGTTCAAAATGAAACAGGGGAAGTTCAGGTTAGATACAAGGCAGAAGTACTTCCCTGTGAGGGTGGTGAGGCGCTGGCACAGGGTGCCCAGAGAAGCTGTGGCTGCCCCATCCCTGGCAGTGTTCAAGACCAGGTTGGACAGGGCTCGGAGTAACCTGCTGTAGTGGAAAGTGTCCCTGCCCGTTTGGGGGGGGTTGGAACTGAATGAGCATTAAGGTCCCTTCCAACCCAAACCATTTTATGATTCTGTGATTCTGTAATTTTTTTTTTAGCGGGTTGTGATGGTGTTGGTTTGTTTGAGTTTATTTGCTTTAAAGAAATGTTAATTTCTGAAAGCAGCTTACCCTTTAGCACTTATTAGTATTTCACATGACAGGCAGTCATTCCAATCCTGACAAAAGTGTAGGCTGAAGTTATATTTATGTATTATGTATATTTTCTAGTCTAAATAAGATTGTCTATAAGGACCCTGTTGTAAGACATTTTACCTATCCTATGGACTCATGGTAACGTGGTGAATTTTCCATTTGAAGTAGGTAGAGATAAAAATCACTGAAGGTTTCTGACAGTCAGGGACACAGCTCCTGCATACATGGATCTGCTTTTGCAGGGAAGTAGCGGTGTCTCATCTGTCATGTGAATTCTATGTAACTTGAAAATTCAGTTTCTAAAGCTGCAAAATTATCAGTCTCAAGTGTTCAAAATTGTACACCCACCTCTGCAAAATTCCAGCATTGACTAGAATTGATGAGTACAAATTTATCAAGTTTTTTAGTTCATCTTCTGGGTTTCTAGGATTTTGTGTTTTCCAACTTTTCTTTTTAATGGCAAAGTTCAGTGTTTTACAATGAGCAGGAATTTTTAGTGACTCACAATACGCCAAGAAATTCAGGCCTTTGAGATACTTCAAGTATCAGAGGACAACAATGAAAGAACAAAAAAGGTTCTTGATGTGACACAACTGATACGACATAATTTGCTCATTTTTGAGGCTAATACCGTGCACAAACAGCTGCAGGTGGTGCATTGCTCTACCATCTGGTAAGCACAAAGCAGTCTGTTGTTGGCGCAAGTCCAGAGGAGGCCACGAGGATGATCAGGGGCTGGAACACCTCCCATATGAAAAAGACTGAGAAAGTTGGGGCTGTTCAGCCTGGAGAAGAGAAGCTGCATGGAGACCTCAGAGCAGCCTTCCAGTATCTGAAGAGGGCCTACGGGGATGCTGGAGAGGGACTCTTCATCAGGGACTGTAGCAATAGAACAAGGGGCGATGGGTTCAAACTGAAACGGGGGAAGTTCAGGTTAAATATAACAGGAAAGTTCTTTACTGTGAGGGTGGTGAGTTGCTGGAACAGGTTGCCCAGAGAAGTGGCAAATGCTCCATCCCTGGCAGTGTTCAAGGCCAGGTTGGATGTGGCCTTGGGTGAAATGGTCTAGGATGAGGTGTCCCTGCCCATGGCAGGGGATTGGAACTGGATGATCTTATGGTCCTTTCCAGCCCAGACCTTTCTATGATTCTGAGATCTGAGCTTCAGAAGGGGCAAAACTGGTTTTAGTTTTGATCCAAATCTGGCACTCTATATTTTAGTCTGTCAAAAGAAGACAAAAGTGAGGACAAACAGCACTAAGATGTATTTCCAAGGACTGATACATCTGCCATGGCAGGGGGGTTTGGAACTATGTGATCTTAAGGTCCTTTCCAATCCTAACTATTCTACAATTCTATGATTCTAAGTGGAATTAACTAAGTGCATGTATCTGCATTCCTGAGTATAGGAGAGAGAATTAAAACAAGGCCAAGTGTTTGGGTCACAGAAAGATCCTAGGAAGGATGAGTACAGACTTAGGAACTGGCTGAGAAGGGGTCTTGGAATTTGAGCAGAAAAAGTGCTTCTTGTTAAGTCCTGGCACCTTCAGGGAAATAGAGCTTCGTATGCTCTTTAGAGATGAACAGAATTGCTTGGAAGGGGATACACAGCTCCATTGCCAGTTCTGCCTTCTAACTGGAATAAACTCATAAGACTCTTGAATTTTTGGCTTGGAGAAGAAAAGACAGAATTTTGTGTATTGTTCCTCAGCCTGGTTTGCCACAATACACTACTTAAGATTTTGCACTGATTATTTTCACTACCTACTTTTAACACAAACCCATTAGTACCTGTTCTGCTATAGCTATAGCATATATAGGCAGCAGTATTTCCTTCCAGGTAGCTGGAACTACTGCCACTTTCTTACGGGGTGAAAGTGTCTGTATCTCCACTTTGCATATGCACATGAAAAAGCCACACCTTTTCTAAGGTCCCACAGGAAATCAGTATCAAAGATCAAAATAGATGTGTATGTATACACATAAATATATAGGAACATAGAATCAGCAGGGTTGGAAAAGACTTTTAAGATTGAGTGCAGCCATTACCCAAGGACTGCCAAGACCACCACTAAAGCATATCACTGGGGGCCTTATCTACACGCTTTTTGGACACTTATAGTTGTGAGACCTTCCCTTCCTTGAATGTCTTTGTGTTAGTGTTTTCACCCTGTTCTTCCTATTGATCCCTTTCCTTTTCCCTTCCCATTGCACTCCCCTCTTCTTGGAAAAGACCCACCTTACCCCTCAGTTCTTCCTTTCTAGACCACTGCACACCCCTTTTTCTTTCACTTCTTGGCAGGAAATCTTTTCAGCACTTCTGTCCAGCTGTAATGCTGCTTTACTGCAATGTGAGATTCAATTGGGGTGAGAAGTGTAGGGGACAGCTACGCTGCTCCTCTTCTTAGAATGCTGCTCCTCTGCTCAGAAATGCAAAGCATCATCTGTTGCTGGAGTAGACCTGCAGGGGAAACAGGGCCCAGTGTATGCAGTCAGGCTTAGAAGCCTTGCATCAGCAGCAGAAGCAGAGTGACAGCAGCGGCACGTGGTATGACAATGCAGCATCAAGGTTTGAAATGCTGTAAAGACAGCAATGACTATGTCTGTGTTTGGGGCTTCTCTGAAGTCAAAAAGAAAACACAAATAAAACCTCAGCTGAACAAAAGCTGAGCATGTAAGAGTGTGTTAGTTCCAGGCTCTTTAGAAAGAAGCTGCTTTGGAATAAATCTGACCTGACAGTGACCTTCAGAATAGGCTGATCTTCCCAAAGGAGCTTCCTAATTTGTACCTATAATGAACACATCATCTATATAACTGATTCCTGCATTTGAACTATGCCATGTTTGTTCCATTATATGATGAAATACAGATGTATTTCCAGACACACCAGGAAGCTATTTCTAAATCATCTTTTGCCCCACTGCTGACTAAATAAAGTGGTTCCAGGTTTTCAGGATTTGAAACAGGCTCCTATCTAAACAATTGTTGAGGCTTGCTTTATAGTCCCTGTAACCACAGAGAGAGTCCTGCTATTTCACAGGATACTTGCTCAGCACATGTAGAAAATTACAGAGTTAATGGCTTACACTAACCATTTTCTCCCACAGTTTTCAGAAGCTTTATTCTGTGCTGTAGTGTGCACAGTCCTCATGCTGACAAAGAAACTGAAGCCTGTCCCTTTCTAACCATATGGTCCTTGTGCTCTTTCTAGTGAGGCAAAAAACTCTCTTCTATATGCTTGTTTCCCACAATTGCTTTCAGAGGGGTGGCCCTTAAAAGTATCAGAGAATGGAGCCACAACACCTTTAAAGAGAACAGTGGGAGTAACTTCACCTTTAGGTAGTTACCCAGAGCAACAGATTTCTATGGTTAGTGAAGACTTCTTGCTTTGTGAGCTGTTGCATCTGTACAGTAATGTATCAGTATCTGGGACTTCAACCATCATGTTAGGGGGCTGACCATTGATCATGCCATTATTATTCTTCCTTCCTTCACCCTTCTGAAAGAGTCTTCCATGAGCCACCCAGTTGAACTGAAGTGGTGCCTGGTGAGAACTTTATGTACAATGTAATAGAAATATAATAGTCTTCAGTATTTTTATTATTTAACTAATATTTATGTATTGCATCAGTGCTGATATAAATGCATGGATTATCACCTGTGTGGCTGCACAGTAGTGCGCCTCTTCTGTGTTCCCACCATTTAGACCTTGCCTTTATGAAGAGCGTTGCTAGGATAATGGCAAAGATCTGTTTCAACATATTGACCCTGTGCATTTGAATGGTGTGTATTTCTCAAGTCCCTGAATTCATCCCTCTGCTATTACATTACTACTTATAGGAAAATCCTTCACTATCAGGAAAATCATTAACCCTTACACTGCTCAGGAATGTAGCTGGACAGGTCTTGGCTACATTTGAAGAGCAAATTAGTTCTCCTGGAGTGTTTAGGCATGGTGTCTGAAACTGCTGCTTTGCTGATCTTTTCTGATGACACCTAGTGTTTTTCCCCAGTTATTGGGCCATCTTGCTCAATCTAATTCTATCATGATCTGTTTGGGAATGGAGAAAATACAGCTATTGGTTGGCATAGTAAATTCAACTCTGTATTAAGTGTGTATAATGACGAGAAGCTGACTTTCCTCATGATGGGCAGCATGCTGCTCACCCAGGAGTGCCAGGTACACTTCTGTCTGCCGCTTAGGTTAGTGTTGAGTGTCTTTATGCCACCTGCTTCCCCTTCTCACTCCCTATACACCAACGTGGAGCAGCAGTTCTGACCTCCAGCATGCTCTCAGCAATATGCTCTGGACATCTGTGGTTTGAGCTGTCAGCTGCTACAGGGGCATGATTTGTGCTTGTGCTCACAAGACAGGCTTCTGCAGTGCTGTCTCCCTGGCATCTGTAAACATTTTTCTTGTGTATAATGAATGGAACATACCTGCAGACTCAAATGCTTGAATGCTGTAGCAGGCATATATATGTCAAACTACAAGAAGGACAAAACCAGCAGCCAGCTTCCTTGTAATGTGATCAGTAGGGGACAATACTTGTTTCAGAGTACACTGGGCACATTCTGAAAGAAGGCTTGGGGTTGTTTTTTTTTTAGGCAACTTTGATATGCTATAACTGCATTTCCTCTTTTACTTCTCAAGGCTCAGATCTTGGCTGATGAAAAGGTTTCATGTCCTGGCTGAACACCTCCAGGAAACCCTAATCCAGCAATTTTGTGAGTCTGACACTGTTAGATATGGTGCCAGGAGGCGTATGTGTTTCAGCAGCAGATGGGCCAGCAGCTCTGCTGTGGCATTCTTACAGGAGATCTAACAAAAAGTTTCTTGTACTGAAGCCTTACAAAAGGCTCCTCCCACCTCTTGTTGATGAAGTTCTAACTTTCCTTCATACAGCAGTTTTTATAAGCTTTACAAGCTTTAGCTGGTGCCTTTTGACTTTCCAGAATCATTTGGCTTTATGTGGATGAAAGTTTAGAAATGAACTTAAGAAAGACAAAACTGAGGAAGAATTAAGTAATGGCTTTATAAGCTTGTATTTTGCTTTATTTTTGTGTGATGCATTGGGGAAATATATGATGAGATATTAAAAATCAAGGACAAGGGGAATGGCTTTAACTTGCCAGAGGGAAGACTGAGATGAGCTCTTAGGCAGAAGTTCTTCCCTATGAGGGTGCTGAGAAGCTGACACAGGGTGCCCAGAGAAGCTGTGGCTGCCCCATGCCTGGCAGCGTCCAAGGTCAGGTTGGACACAGGGGCTTGGAGCAAGCTGCTCTAGTGGAAGGTGTCCCTGCCCGTGGCAGGGGTTGGAACTGGAGGAGCTTTAAGATCCCTTCCAACCCAAACCAGTCTGGATTCTAATTAGATTCAGTCCAAGAGGTTATATACTAGTTTTCAAAATCTGTCTGTTCACTAAAGCAATGACAAAAAAGTCATACTTGCAAGAAGTGATACCACTGCCAAGAGTTTTAGACTAAATTTTATACCAGCACAACCTCAAATGACCCATTTCAGGTGCTACCCAAATTTCCTCTTGGAAATTTCTTATTGTGGTATTTTTTCTTCGAGTACTTTTTTTCACCTGGATCTTCTAAGTCAGTTCAGCCTAACTGCAGTAACAGTTTGGGGGTGTTTTAAACCACACTTTGAGAGAATTTCTATTCAGAACACCTTACTGATTAATACACAACCTTAGCACATGCACAGATGTCCCATTCCACAGATATAAGATTATACAAATTCTGCATTTGTTTTTTTGTGGCAACATTAACCCCCAAATATAACATGCCAAAAATATACAGGCATGTTAAAGTGGGAAACGAGGAGCCGGTGGTACTGTACTATACAGGACTTTTTCGAACTGTCACTATCAAAGCTCTCAGTCAAAATAAAATAGATCAGTTTGGAGTGTGATCAAAGCATGTAGCTTTATATTTGTAGGGACATGCATGACTTTGACTTTTTGAGCTTAAACAGCATTAAAGCTCAACTTCAGTTTCTCCTTATAAGGCTGACACCACATGCCCTGAGCTGAGGCAGCCCCTCAACAAATTATTGCAGGGAAATCACTAGGCGTATGGTCATCAGCTCATGCCATATTTTCCTCACAACACCATCAGCAAGCAGATGCTTTATGTAATCAGAAATTCCTGCTTACTAACAAAGAAATCACAAATATGACACATTGCCCAACATTTGGGCTTTTTTTTTTAATTATGGGATGGCTACAGGAATTTTAAATATGTAGCATTAAACTAATGACTGAGTCTGTCTTCTATAATTTTCCTAAAAACATGGAGCCTCACTGGTCACCATTTCCAGGCTCTTTCTTCTGTCTCATTAAGCGAGAAATAAGGTCATAAGATTCTTTTTCTTTTTATGTTGATGACTTCTTATTCCCCCACCTCTGTGGCCTTGTTACCTGGGCCTTTGTCCAAGTGACCAGTGAAGGCTGGTCCATTCCATCATCCTATCCCTACAGTGAGGTGGCAGGTAGCTTATTTTTAGTGTCCTGGTTTTCTGTTCCTTGCATGCGGACAGGACACACTTCTGGACGCCCATCATTTCTTCTCAGAGGAACAGGGTTTCCCAGGATCTGATGTAATTGTGAAGGAGCCTCTGAACCTCCTGAAACACCCATAAGATGGGTGAAAAAGAGCATGAGAGTTGCTCACTCCCTTCCTCTCTGGTGTCCTCAAGTTCTTTGCAGAATCTGGTGACCTTCCTGTCTGGCTCCCCACTGCCCTTCAAATGCTCTTCCTTTGTCTCCTTACTGTTCATTAGCTCCCCTGTCTTCCAAAGCAAGAATCCATAAATGTAACTTGCTTTCTTTTTCAGAAATGTTTGAACTGTATTGACCCCAATAATGAAATCCGTCTTTTTCAATGGTTTTTGCATTCCTAATGTCTGCTTAGTTGACTTTCACAATTCCTTTTGAGGATTAAATGCGAACTGCATCTAGGTATAGAGTGACTTAATATTATACAACCCCTTGTACCACCCACCTCATTTTAAGGTTGGTCAGTAAGATAGAAGCCATTCTTGATTTCAGAACCCTAACATGTTCTATAATCTCTTAGGATCAGTCATTTAGATGCTTACCTGTTCAAGGTGCCAAATGTTGAATGCTAACACTTGTAACATAGTGTAAAATTCTGGTTTTATCCACTATGGATATGCAGGAAAATAACAACAACAGTTTACCATAATTTTATCACTCAGGAAAAGCTAGGTTTTTTTCAGGCTGTACCTTGAGAAGCACAGGCAAATGTGACTCTAAGCTGATGACTGTAACCTTGCCTTGGTGTGCCATGAGGCACACCAAATTTCAAGGCAATTTGAGCAAGTATGTGGATTTTAGAACACTTAGTGCTGACCTTTAAACAGAAATAGGTACTCAGCCTTGGAGAGCCTGCACTCCCTCGTAATTAAACAGGAGGATTTTGCTTCTAAACTATATTGTAGGAATGTAAAAGCTCTTTGTTGACGATATCAAAATGGAATTTTTGAGCTTCAACAGATTTAGATTGTGCTCATCGATTCTAGTGAATAACACTGCTTAAAATATGTCAGAGCAGAGCTCTCCTTAAGGATCTTCACCTGCTGCATTCTGGGATAAAATGCTAAAATGCATTTTGATGTGTGTCTTCAGAAACTATTTATCTTTCCTGAAGAAAACGTTTGCACCAAGTGGTGTCTTTGGCTTGGTTTTGTTTTTCAAAGTTGATTGCAAGCAGTGGTAGAAGAAAGCAGGTGGTGTAACAAGCATGGACTCTAGCATAGAATCATAGAATAGTTAGGGCTGAAAAGGACCTTAAGATCATCCATTTCCAATCCCCTGCCATGGGCAGGGACACCTCACACTAGACCATGTTGCCCAAGGCTCTATCCAGCCTGGCCTTGAACACTGCCAGGGATGGAGCATTTACCACTTCTTTGGGCACCCTGTGCCAGTGCCTCACCAGCCATACAGTAAAGAACTTCTTCCTTACATCTAACCTGGACTTCCCCTGTTTCAGTTTGAACCCAACACCCCTTGTCCTACAGCTACAATAAGCATGCCTCTCAAGAAGGTGGCATGTTACAAATACTTGATTTGTTAAGCACAAGAGCATATTTTGGCATTAACTACAAATTTTGTGGTTGTTCTCACACACCGCCCTGTTAGTCAGATGTTGCCGTGTGCTCTGTTAACACCAAGTGGTTCCAGTAGAGATCAAGTCCTTACAGGGTACATATGAAAAAAAACCCCACAAACGAAGAATGAAAACCAAACCAAAACAGTAGAACCAAAACTAAAGATGTGGATGTAGTGACAGGAAACACAGAGACAGCAAGGGGATCAGTAGCAGGGGTAGAAAGAGAATTCATCTCTTTATTTCGTACCTGTGTACCTCATCTTTCCATGGACATGCATTTGTACTCTGGAGTCAAAATTGACTTATTTAATTGATATTCCAGCTATAGTTATAAATCTTTGCCTTAGTACTGTCTAATATCTAGTGTTTTCTTCAGTCCAGCTTTGAGCTTTCCTAAGAACTAGGACAACATATTTAGCAATGCTGCTTTTATCCCTCTTGATCTCACAAATCTTAGATAACCAGCTGGATTCTGTGGTCTTTTGAATCATGTTCTGGTTGTAGTCCAAACTGTAAGCAAAGACTTTAAAACAGTAGGATGTTTTCTCAAATCCAGACAGACTTACAGTTGGTGTAAGCGGCCACAAAACTTCTTTTCTGTCAGCCACTTATGTCTTTTTTTTGCTGCCAATTCATCTGCAAAAGCCTCTTCTCATGGAGAGTGCTGTGTACTTGTGTTTAAGATGGTTTTGCTCATGTGAAACTAGGTTTTACAGGAGTAAGTCCAAGTTCTTCATCCACAATACATCTTCTGTATTTGCACACCGATGCTGGACACAGTCCAGCCCTTTCTCACTTCCACATTTGTCATTCAAGCCCTGTTTTGTTTTCTTGCCTGTCATTAATACAACTGTCAAAGGAGTGTGGGTCTACCCTAGAACCTTCTGGCTCCCCAGCAGGTAGCAATATACCAGGTTGAAATGTGTCAAGTATCTATCATTACCCTTTGCTTGCAGACCTTCAAGCAGCATCTTTCACTACCCCTGGCAGGCTGTTTCCTACAAGCTATCCTGAAAAATTAATATCTACTTGCTTGGCTAAGGGGGACTGTGACATAGATGTATTAAATAATTCTATCAAGTGCTCTTTGTGTGCTGGTTTTCTGAGTGTGTTAATGCAAGAATCACAGGTATCATCTGGCTGCTTTTGCCTTCTTTTAGGATCCTGGTTTCTTATTTTTCAGCACTTTTTGTATTTCATCGCAAACTCTTTAATGATTATGAAAGGTAGATTCAAAGTTGCATAGTGAATGTCTCAAGTCTTCACATCTATGCGTGAGTTTACACTATGACATGCACGCACATATATAACAATTCTTTGCAACTTGATTTTATCTGCTTCATTCTACTCATTCATAGAGTCTTTTGCCATCAGAAACAGTAACAAACCAGTGCAAAGAAAGTGGTATGTATCCACCTTGCTTACTCCAGCGAGAGTTCACTGTTCTGAAAGAAAAGAAGCATGTTTTCATTCACTAAAGGAAGTAAATATAAACTGCACAAGAGGCATTTACATGATTTAATTGAAAAGATACGAATTAGGAATGTAACTGGTGGCAGTGTAAGTAGTTCATATTTTAAATAATTGAACTTAATTCAGATTTCTATGTTAAACTGCTAAGCCTCAGTAACTTGAGTCATTTTTTTCTTTCTTAGTTGTTCTATGCATGTCATCTTAGAAGATTTCCTTAGCTTGAAAAGAGTTGTGGAAGGAAAAACCCTTTGGCCTGTTGGCCTGACATTGGAGACACAAATTTGAATATCACATCCGACAAGCTAACTACTTACTGGTCTGTCACCCCTGGAAGTTCTTTGTCTCCTGAAATGTAGGTGTTTTGGGATGTGGAAAATTACCTTGTCTATACTTTTCATGGCCATGTGGTATTAAAAGACAGTAAAAATAGACAACTAACAAGCGAACATCTTTACAAGAGGGCAAAGAAGCATTTAGACCTGTGGGAGATGACTGTTTTCCCCTCTCTCTTTTTCTCTCTCACACACACATGCATGCACACACACACACAACCCAAGAAATGAATGATCAATGCCCTTGCTGGGCCAGGCTCCTGCTGGAATCACAGTGAGTTCTAACAAACCAGCCACCTCTGTGGCCTCCTGTAGCATGATCTCAGGACAAGGTGAACACATCCACCTAAAATCATGTGGTGTTTGCATCCTAACCCAAACAGCATTAAAGGGGGAAATGGGAATTCAGAGCTGCCAGCTACAGTATCTCTGCTATCAGTTCACCAATAAGGCCTCGTACAGACCTGCAGAGCCTCTGGATAAATTGTATTTTCCAAGGGTTAATTAAGCTGTCTTGAGCTTCTGCATGAAGGGGAACAAACTGGCACTTGCAGCGCTTTCTGAAACCTGCTGTCGACATTACAGTCCCTGCTGCTTTTAGCTGTATTGATCCAATGCCTGACCTGTGAAATCCTTGATGGCTGCTAACACTGGAAGCTTACTGGAGCTTTCCAAGGGAGCTTCAGGACAGCTTGTGTAGTCAAGTACAATTACCTGTCCCTCCAGGAGAGCCAATTAGTTCACAAAGAGCTGGAGCAGAACAAATGTTGTGTGTGTGATTTAGAATCTCTAAAAAAAGCTTTGTTCTATCTGATTCTTTTGTTTCTAATGTGATGATGATTGCTCTGTTCATGACAATCCACACTGCCCTTCCTCACATGTCTCATAAAGGACTACTTGGGCAGGAGAAAACAGATTTACAGTTATGTTTTTAACAGGGGAAAAAAAAAAGACCTCATGTGATGCAAAACCAACCTTAGTAATTTTAAATATCATGGACTAAAAGTAGAATGCTCACATATTGAGTATTTTCAGAGCTTTAGAGTAATGTGCTTAAAGCTGACAGGATATGTAGATATTTGTGCTGTAATTTCTTTAGCACATATATGTATATATGTATATATAGTTAGACACAGATCTTACTTAAAATTCTGGGTCTTGCTTTTCTGAAAGTGAAAAGACAGCAGCTGTTGTACAACAGGAAAAATAGCTAGAGTGCAAAATAGAGATCGCCATGTGTATTATAACCCAGTTAATGCAGTCTTTATAACTTTTTAAAGTAGAAATAAAGGCTAGTGAACCAAAATTTAATCCCTGTTATTCAAACAACCTTTACTGCTTGGCTCAAGCTGCACAGGAGTAACAGAGCAGCACTGGCTCAGTAACAAACCTCTTTAATTAATCTCAACTAATAACTCAAATAAGGACCTAGTAATTTAAGTGGTCAGTTACAGTGGACTGAGTCCAAAATTGTGCAGTGTTCTACATCTAAATCAGACTGTGGCAGAAGCAGTGGCAATAGGAGAATGCTGGAGGTTATCAGCTGGTTGTGAGATGTGTCCAATGCTCAGCAATTATGAGTGTTGTAGGTACTGCACAGTACATAGCCCATTGCTGGAAATGGGATCTTTGGGTCTTGGGGGGGTTTGCTTTGGGGTTTTCTTTAATCTTTCCTTAAAAGAATGATAAAGAATAGATCCCATTGGCTTCCAGTTTAGGGCTTGGGGTTCAATGACATATCCATTACACTTGGATTCCTTCCAATCCTAAGAACTCTTGGCATTGCCGTTCCACTTGAGAAATGGGAGGAAGGGGAGTGGGACACAGACCTTTTCATTTCAAGGTCACTGGTTTGATGAGGTCTGGGTTAGCAGTGACCAAAAGTTATTACTGCGTGCTGACTGTTTTGGTTGCCAGTGTGAAATGAGACTATGGTCTTTTAGTCCAATTCCCAGCTGAAGAATGTTCCTAGTACAGAAACCACCATTACAACTGACACTAATTGGCACTCTGCTTAGCAGTGATAGCAGATAGACCAAGGATGGAATGGGCATTAGAAAGGATTTATATTCTAAATCTTTGTGGTTGTCCTTCCAAAGGAGGCTTGAAACACGGCAGTACAGCAGTGGAGAGACACAACTTGCTGTTTCCTTTACTAGCTAGGTGTGCCTTGTGGGGGATGCACACTTCCATGCTGTCAAGTTAGCAATTCTCACCTGTAGGAGAAAAGAAAAGTTAATCCACGGGGCATATAACTAACTCTTCTTACCACAGAATATGGTAAAAAGTTCTTACCATTTTTTAACCATTTAATTTCTGTTAGAAAATTGGGAGCACTTAAACTCACAGCTCAAAACCAATCCTGAGTCAGTTCTTATGCATAAGAAAAAAAGGCTTTCATGCTCAGGCACTGGTGAGGACTTTGTGGAAGCTGGAGTTTCCAAGCCTTTTCCTTGAGCACCAGCATATGCAGGAACTGGCTTTTGTTTACTCACTTCCAGAGTTTGCTTTTATTGTTACTCGAAATGTCACTAAATCACAGGCATCAATTTGGGAGAAAATTTAAGTTTGCCTTAAGTGCTTTTGTCAGCTCCTTTTCATCAGCACTGGGAGCTTGTCTTACCTGTTGGACTGGATGTGTTATGAGACAATAGGACATGAAAGAGACATTAGGAGAGAAATCCACTGCAGGAGCTGCTACAGTAGCATTTGCTGCGTTGAGGGGAGACAGCTATTTCACTGATGATGCTTGGGGACACTGAAGTTCTCTTTAGCATGTGGAGGTTGTTTTTTGTTACCTCTGTGTGCATGCATCCATACTTCGCAAGGAGGACTGCTGGTGCATTTGAGAGCTAGCTTCATGCTTGAGATGGAACATCTTGAAAAAGAGATCCAGGAGTGCCTCATGGTGAGGAGCATTATTCCTACGTTAATCAGGCTAAACCAAAGATATCCGTAGCAGGAAGGATTATTGCAGTGTGTTTCTCTAGTTGTGCTTCTGCCAGGTTCTCTGATTCCAAGATGCCTCAGTGCAGATGAAATACGGAGTGTGGTGATCAATGGGTTAGGTTGACCAAGTGACACTGCGTTGAATCTGGAGGACTAAGACTTATAAATGTACCTGATTAACATTTAGGGTGATGAGACAAGGTGCTTACTGTTAGAAAGGACGCACACTGGCTTTCAGAGCCTTCCAAGAAAGCTACTGTCCATGCTAGAGCAAGATGATCCAGCAAAGCGTGAGGTGTTATGTTCTATAGGTGCTTTTTGTTTCAATTAGTAGTTCCCACAACTGCACTCAGCCTATGGTCTTATCAAATAGTGGGTGAAGGATGGAGCTGCCTGAACAAATCTTGTCTGGCTTCCACTGGATAACATATAGACAGTGCTAAGTATCAGCAAATGCCTGATCCACTGAGCATTACGTGCTCTCATAGTAACTGTGCTGAGCTATAAAATCATCAATTATTTATATGGGAGCACAGCAAGTCTGAGTGGCATTTCTGTAACCTGGAGCTTCTCAATTAATAAGTAAAACCATTTCGTCTACTGTCAGTGGCCTGCAGCCTTGCATGCTGAGCTGCAGGCTGGGCAGCCAGAGGAGGAATCGTAGGGGCACAATGCCATACGTTTGTTTTTCTGCTGTAATTATATGACAACATTGTCAATATTACCTACCTTGCTTAGAAGAAAAAAGATATTATTATGAAGTAATATTAAACAAAGACTTACTTAGTTATTTGCTAAGGAAGGACGATAAATTATTGTAGCAAGCCTTCAGAACAATTCCTTTATTTGGATTTCTCTCTTTTTATCCCTGCTACTTCCTACTTGAGTCTGGAAAAGCACCATGATGTGGTGGGCAGAAAACACAAGGTTAGCAGTAAGGACTAAGTAAGTGTTAACCACCACAAAAGCTGTGGTCTTCCTTGCAGCACAGTGATTCCTTGTCCTTGGGTCAGGGTTAAGCACAGTACAGCAGCACTTTCAAACTGCCTCACGAGAATGAGAAGCTGCAAAGGAGGTCATCTTGTAAAGGGTCAGCAAAAGCAAAGTAACGAGGTACGTCTGTGCAAGGAAGGGGAATGTTTGATGTACTGGTGGTACATGTAAGAGACCCAGGGAAATCCAAAGAGTAGCATTCAGGGTCCAGTCCTGGAAGTTCATTTGTGCCTCTCCAGGTTTCTGATTCAGGTATCCTTTAAAGGAGGGCAACTTGTTAAGGAAAACCGAGAAGCAATTCATATCACTGAACGTTTGCAAATTATCACTTACTGGGCTTTATCCCCTGATGCCTTTGTGCAGAGCAGTCTCAGGGGGGTGGTTCATGGAAGCTGAGCCCCTCTTCCATGGCCTAGCTGTAGGGAGGGAAGGAGAAGAGTGGCAGCAGGCCAGGAGAAGTATCAAAAGCATGTGCAGAAATGCTTTCTGTGGCTTTCAGGTGCAAACGTCTGCCTGTCCCCCAGTGTGCTCCAGTACAGTAATAAAGCACACTGGTTTTATTCAGGAATGCAGACTGCTGAGCCTGTCATTTTCTCCTATACTGAGAGAGTCACAGACTCAAGGAGATCCTGCACTCCTATGAAATTAAGTGTTTAGTTGGGCTACAGCATGGAATTAAAAGATTCTGGCACCAAGAGGTGAAAAAAGTCAGATTTTGGTTGGTTGACTGATTGTGGCCTGTTGGTATGGGCTTATTCCCATGCCAAGTCATGGGAAATGAGCATGCTGTCAAGCCTGGAGCCTTAGCATTTCATCTCTTGGAATTCCTCCCCCCCCATCCCCAGTTTCATTTTTACCTGCAGCTTCTACTTCTTCAAACATTTAAGGAGTTCAGTCATCTTTTTATTCTTTTTATTATAAGAAAATCACAGAAAAAACCCCAAACTTCTGTTTTTCTAGAATTACAGCAGCAAGTTTTCATTTGAATATCTAACAGGGTCACAGGGTCCCCAACTGAGGAGATTTAACATGGTGCTGGAGAGCTCTCATGGTACCTGTGCTCCACAGCTCTGCTGAGCTACCAGTAAGAGTACTTGAAGCATGTACTATCCACTTGGTAGAGTCTTGCATTAGATTTGTAAAGCATGCAACTGAAAGTCCATGTATGTGGAAGTTAGCTGTGTAAGAGAAAGACTGCTTAAAGTGTAAGCTTAATATAAGCCAAGATGCTTACTAATGAATTAAACTTCTTTTTTCATCTCTCAGCTTTAAAACAGTTTAAGCTTTTCAAGTGCAGAGATTTCATTCCCGTTATCCACAATGATCTTGTGCTCAATGGCCAGAGAGGTGATCCCATAAACAACAAGAAATTCCTATTGCTTAGCCTGCAGTGCTAAGCTACCCATCCCACAGCTGCAGCTTTCCAGTGGTCTTCATAAAAGAAAGGATTTGACACTTTATAACCACTCTTCAAGCATCTGTGAAATATCACTATCCACAAAACACTTGGGCTTTAATTGTTTGAAATGCTTGTCTTAAACTGATCCTTCTAAAAACAAGTTTGACTTTTCCTTTTCAATGTAAGCAACATTTTTATGTCCTTAAAAAAACCTCCTCCAGCATTGCCAGAAGTGCTGTGTTCCACTTTATGAACCCTGAAGTAATAGCTCTGCAAAAGTATATGCAGAAGTCTGTTATTGACTGCAGCGACATTCGGTACCGACTGACTGTGAACTAAAGCGTCATTTTCACTCTCATCCCAGCAACAAGATAATCTTCCATTGGAACCTCTGATTTGATTGATACATCTCAGCAGCAGGACACTTTAGACTTTTATGTCATAAAATGGAAATGAAATATTTTATGTCACTAAACACAACAGCCTGGCATGCAGTAGTTAAAACCCAATGAAGTTCCAATCAATCCTGTAGTTACTAAAATACCTAGGAATTTGCATTTTCGTTCTGAGAAGGGCTTCCAGGAAAATGCCATAAAGTTAAAATGGTGGCTAGTTGCTATTTGTGCTTTCAAGCTTCTAAAACTTCCCAGTTTGCAATATAGACAAGCAGTTGCTTAAACAGCAGCTCGGAATCAAGGATGTCCAACACCCATTCTGCAAACTGAAGACTCTGTATTTTACAACAATATTAGTGCTCAAGCAGATACATTTTGGTCTTTGCTCAGCTCAGGGACTACTTTTGAAAACTCTTTCCTAAAACTTCTTTTAATAACATATTTTTTGTAAAACACAGGTGATTTTATAAGGTAAAACCAGGTTTTGTAAGGCAAATACCTACTCATTTAATCTAGAAAATATTGAACTTGAATATATCCTCTCAGCATTGGGGTGATCCATTGCATGCATTATTCTTAAAGATAGAAAAATGTAAAAGGTTGTTTCAACTTTTTCTATGATTTGCCCATCTTGACAAGTTCATAACTTCATTATATCGTGCCTCATTAGTACTTTAAAACCTGCTGAAGCTAAACTGCATCTTACTTGCCTATTAGTTCAACCTTAGGCCCATCAGAAGAGCATTACCCAATGTCTAGGGAACAATTAAGGCATGCCTTCCCTACCAAACAGTTTCTAAGTGGACAAAACATATTTAACAGTAGAGTTTGTGGCACACAGAATGGAAATACAATGAAAACTACTGGGAATATGCATTAATCCTAATGCTGAACAAGTTCCTAATAACTCACTTGAAACTCCTGGGGATATAATATCAAGTATGTACACTCTAAATGCTACTAATGAAACATTTACAGTCTACAGTGATAAAAGGAAAAGAGAGGAGTCTGTGGGCAGTTAAAGGGCTACTTGAACAACACCCAGAATGCAAACTTAAGATGTACGTGAGTATTGATCTTTTCAGCAAAAAGACTTTATGAATAATATTCATACCATGCCATTAGAAGCTAAAGTAGCCTGGGAATTAAGAATCAGCAGGAGAGCAATTGATGGATTTAGACAGGTCAGACAATGTCATTCTAAAAGCAGCTAATCAATATGGACAAATGTGTCAGAAAGGTGATTTGAAAAATGACTTTATAATAAGGGAGGGGGAAAAAAAGCCAGGTTCCTTAGGTCCTAAATTTTTCCTGCTTCAGGATTCTATGTTATTGAAACAAGGATGTTAACTGTTTCACATATCCACAAGCAGCAAAAAGGAATTAAACTTAACCCCACAAGGACAAAGCTCGAGTTTCACCCACTGAAGATGAGTAAATAGACTGAATTTTGCCTGGTGTAGCTACTGTGGTCTCTGCTGTCCCATTTTAAAGCCGGGCCATACGTTATCCCACCTCATTTTGAATCCTCTTTGAAATTGCAAGCTTGGCACCAGGATTTGTGTCACATTTGGTTGTAAAGGGTTGCTCCAGCACTCCTGAGGAGGCAAAACCTTTCTGAACTGGATTCTTACTGCAACAAAAGAGCTTCAACTTGCTGGCTTCAAAAGGTGGCTTCCCAGCTTCTTTGTTCTCCTTTAAGGGGTGTGAAGCGGTCAAAGAGATGCCACTTGATTTCCAGTTGGACTTTTTCAGGAGTCGCTGCCAGCCAGTGTCTGTCAGGTTAAAAAGTGAGCTATGTTAAAGCCTGATATTCGCTCTTGCAAACCTGTGAGTTGCCTGAACAGCACTTGCTTCTCAGAGCTTGTATCATAGAATCAGACTGGTTTGGGTTGCAGGGGACCCAAGAGTATTTGGTTCCAGCCTTGCACTCACTCAGCCAAACTTCTCACTGCCATCTATTCTCACAGAGAAAACCTAGTGATTTAGGGCTCCAGGTTAATGTGAAGTAACTGTTTCTACTTGTGACAAAAGCTTTCTATGTGACCTCTGGGCACATACCAAACCTGTCCTTTGCTGCTGTTTCCCCACCAGTAAAATAAGTAGAATAGTACTTCACCACTTGAAGTTCATACTTACAAACTCCCCTGAGATATTCCAACCGAAGGTATAAAAGAAAAGGTTTATAAGCACTTAGAGGATTGCTGTTATTTCTGCTTTTGTCAAAGACATGGCTACCTTCAATTTATGTCAATCTCAAAAAGCAGGAAAACCAGATAATTGAAAAGCAGTGTATGTGGAAGTTTGGAACAGATTTCTTGTCCCTTCTAGTCTCTGCTGTCCCAGAAACCACTGTTAATTGTATCAGTCCCTCTGAAATTGTCCATCATCACTCCCTGTGTGATTTGCTGCTCTTTGATGCAGTAGTTAAACATGTCAGCTGAGAGCCAATGTTTTCTTCCCTAAAATGGCCTTTCTTCGAGGCCCATCTGTGACATCTCAATTGAGCAGGGATTTCAGTTTCAGTCTCCTGTTAGTACTGTACCAATCCTGAGATGATTCCCACTGTGTGTCTGAAAGAAGAAATGTGAACTTGGGCATCATCAGGAACTTCTTGGCGGAGTTTTTTATTACTCTCTGAAACGTTCTCATGTCATGACTGTGGATGAATGTGGTCCCTTCTCTGCCTGCAGAAAGGAGGGCTCGGGGCAGGTTGTCCATTGACACCCTCTGGGCCTTCTAGGGAGGAATGAATAGCGTCATTGTAAAGGTACCATCTGGAAGCAATCTGAGGCAGGGTAAATAATGAGGAACAATGCAGGCAGATTCAAAAGGCTCTGTCTTGTCTAGGTACTAGGTCAAGAGATGACAAATACATTTCCATGTAAGAAATAACACAGGGCCAAGAAGTACAGTTGGGTTTATTTACTAACCAGGGCGTTTATATAGCACGCTGATGAGGAAAAGGGTTTTGTGGGTTGCAATGGGGCAGTAAATAAAACTCAGCCAAGATGTAATGTATGTGAATGTTGATGCCATTGTACAGGAATGGAGACTTGTTCAAAGCTATCATGCTCTAGCTTTTTACTGCTGGTTATGTGTTTATTAGACATACGCGTGTTAATTCTGAGTCTTGGCTTATGGACTGAAAAAGATGTACCTGTGGTGAGGTGCACCTTATGCATAGCCTCGATTTCACCCTGGATTTCAGTCTTTCAGCCCTGGATCTGAGCTGCTGCTAAACCTTGGGGAAAGTCAAAGAGCTTATAAGGAAAACCTGATGTCTTCCCATCCTCCTTGTCTCCCCCCAGTGACATAGTTCAAGAGGTTTGGTTTTAAGGTTTCTATTTCTTCTGTTGCTGTTGGTATTTATATAAATTACACAAAATCCTTAGAACATACAGTATATACCTTATTTACTATGAGACCATCGGTTGCTGGTTGCATTAGTTCTGTGATCAAGTTCAGAGGAAAAGCCTTTAAGAATATTAGATTTCCCTTTCCTCCGTAGTGCTGCCTCTTTGCCATGGGTGCTCACAGCAATTCCCACCAGGAGCAATAGGTATTTGAACAGGGGTTTTTCTCCCCTTGATGTTACTTCAGCAGCGCAAGGTCAATGCTTCTTTCCCTCTGGTTTTCCCACCTCAAGAGAGTAGCACTGTCGAACAGCAATCCCCAGTGTTTAGAGTGTCCCCCAGTTCTAAGGCTCATCTTTGCCAAGAACAAAACCGTATCCTCCATGGTGCAACTTACCCATGATATTAACCCCATAACCCTCTGAGCTCTTGTCACCATCTGCAAAAATAGATCTGGAGTCTGTTTACAAATCCTAGTGATACTCCCAGCAATGCTGTGTTGTAAAACAACAGTCTGTCTTGAATGTTTTTTGATTTTACAAAACAGCTTTATCTTGAAAGCTTCTCGAGCAAAGCCCCAGTTCCAATATACCCATTTGCTGAATTAAACAGTGCTAAACGTATAACATTCTAAATGAATTAGGCTTGGAGATGTGAAGAAAACTGAGCTTTAAGATGAAATGTAGGACAAACTCCAAAGGATGTTTTGCCTGTTTCAGTCAGCATTAGGATCTTGCCTATAGGCCTCCCTTTGAAACCTGGTTACCATGTCATTAGCCGAGCAGTAACTTAGGTGTTTCAAAACATTTTTTCAGGTGCTTTTTTGTATTCATGCTAGCTTCTCAACACCAAGAATCAATCTCAATCAAAGCTGCTACTGAGTTTATCATAAATTATCATGAAAGGTTTTCTACTGAGTAGATGGTTAATTACTATCTAATTTGAATAATTTTGCATATTAATGAGGAATGAATGAAAATCATTTTTAGATTTTTAACTTCAGCTGAGAAACCCATGGAGATAATGGCCCCCTTTTAAGATGCATGTGATCCTCTTACTAAAGGAGACTGAGGCTTTTTTTCCATTTCCCAACTTGTTTTAAATTGATTAATGGATTAGTGTTTTTGTCATTAATAAACTATATCCCAATGAAAGACAAGTTCATTATTTGACTGTGTGGCCTTATATCTGCTGCCAGGAAAAAAAAGTAACTGACTGAAATCAGATTAAGGTTTTGCTTAGGGAGGATGTAGCCTCATACAAGCCTTCGCTTGCTGCCAGAAAGGCAGAAAACTGCCAAGTTATGCAGAGTTGGTTGGAGGAGGTAGTGATTCATGTGTTTTGCTGGATGAAACAGGACAAGTATCGCAAAGACAACCCTCTTTCTTCTCCTCAGCACCCGTGCCTGAGTGGGGAGAGCCCTGCCTGTGGAAAAGGTGAGAAGCAGTCCCCTATGCTGCACTTAGTAATAGATGCAGCCTCTGTGCTTTCAGCAGGCTCTTGTGAAAGAAGGGACTAAAGGAGCCTTGTTGGAAGCTCACCCTTCATTGCTCTGCCTTCAGGCTCCCTTATGCGCCAGTTTACAGGGAAATGAGCTGACTTACTGCTGCCCTGTTGCCTCACTGGACCAAAGGAGTTCTGCATCCGCAGGGAGAGGTGTGAGGCTCAAAATATAAATTCGCATGGCAAGGGGAACTGGCAATTGGAAGTTGGGAAGTAGAAATGGCAGTATATTTGGGTGCTGTTGTCCTTTACACAAAGCCTTTAGAGGGGTGACAGTCCCTTTGCAGAGTCCCTAGAATAACATAGCTCTGATTCAGTTCTGTGTTTCCCTGCATGCTGCAGCCATACAAACAGTAAATAAGGATAAAATACACACAGCACTGTATGGAACCACATGCTTGTTCAGGGCTGTCGAGTGAACACTGCATCTATTAGGACTTGGGATTACTCTCTTCTGCTTTTCACTGATGTAGTGTTTCTAATACAAGCAACAGGAAGGTACAATGAAACTAAAAGGATGTAAAACAAATATACAGTGAACTCTTAGAATAAATAATTAATAGCCAGAAGATATCAGTGAAGCCCAAGGAGTGACATTTGTATAAATATAACAAGACTACCCAGATTTCTAATGGCAAATATTTAAAGACAGGAGGAGAATTTTTTTTTGTAGGGAAATAAACCTTCCTGCTTCAAAGCATGTGCCAGATATTACCTAATGCAAGCTGGAGAGCAACCGCACATGCTTCTTGTGATAGATGTGTGACTGCTCCTCTTCCTGCGGCAATTGGTAACACTCTGTGTCAATAACAGGTTACTAGATACTAAAGTCATATATAAACATTTCTTAATTGATTTTCTTCTCTTTGATGAAATGGAAAGGAAAAATGTTTTTTTTAATACAAGGATTCATCTACAAGGATGCTGAAGAGGGGACTCTTCATCGGGGACTATAGCGATAGGACAAGGCGGAATGGGTTCAAACTTAAACATGGGAAGTCCAGGTTAGATATAAGAAAGAAGTTCTGTACTGTGAGGGTGGTGAGGCGCTGGCACAGGGTGTCCAGAGAAGTGGTAAACACTCCATCCCTGGCAGCGTTCAAGGCCAGGTTGGAAAGAGCCTTGGAAACACGGTCTACTGTGAGGTGTCCCTGCAATGGCAGAGGGTTGGAACTGGATGATCTTAAGGCCTTTCTATCCCAGACTATTCCGTGATTCTATTTCAGAGGATCTTCAGGTGTAGTTTGCAAATCATACCAATGGGTTTGGTCAGAGGGTCAGCAAGAAATAAAAAAGCTGGAAGATCAGCAGATGTTTTAGCATCTTTAAGTAACCATGCCTGTATGCACAGAGCCCAGTGCCTGCCACTGGCGCTGAAGTATCTAATGAACTATTATTTTCAGGCTTCTTACATTGTAGAAGAGGCTTTACAGCTTGCATGTTTTCTGGTGACTAAAGTATTTGCCATCATCAGAAACATCAGCAGAAGGTCAGACTGACGGCAGGAGAATTGTGTGAATATTTTTGCTGCTTTCATTAGCAAAATTATTTTAATTAGTGAGACCCAAACTAATAGAAGGAGAAGGTCACTTTATTTGTTTAGGATCAATGCCTCCATCACCATCCTGGTAGAATAGATTTCTCCAGTTGTGAGTTGTGAGAGCTAATTCTAACCTGATGTAAATCAAGAATAACTCCACTGAGATAAAATAGAGCCCCTCCACTATAAAACTCACATCTTAAACATTGCTTTAATGGCGAAGTGTGAAGCTGAGTGTCAACAGAATCACAGAGTGGTTTGGGTTGGAAGTAACCCTAAAACTCATGGAGTCCAAACCCCTGTCACAGGCAGAGACACCTTCCACTACAGCAGGTTGCTCCAAGCCCCTGTGTCCAACCTGGCCTTGAACACTGCCAGGGATGGGGCAGCCACAGCTTCTCTGGGCACCCTGTGCTAGTGCCTCAGCATTCTCATAGGGAAGAACTTCTTCCCAATGTCTAACTTAAATCTCCCCTCTGTCAGTTTAAAGCCACTACACACGTCTATTCACATCTGGTCACTTTCAAAGGCACTTTGCATCTCAAATAGTCTTTGGACTGGTTGGACCTATAGGATCATCTGCAAAAATATAGTATACTTTAAAGTATTTCATGACATGAGACATATGTCCACTTTATCCAAGGTATCATATGAATGCAGTAGGGTACTGAGCCTTGTTCAAGGGGTGATCTGCTCACGCCATGACCACAAATGGGCTAATTTCTTGCCAGCACAATTGCAACAAGTTGTAGTAAGAGGAAAGGTATTGCAGGCTCCTTCATGCCACACCTGAATATAAGGATTTGATTATATGTTTTCCACATAGCTAGTTATTTTTTCAAGGAGACCACACATAGGTAGAATAAGAGGAGTAAAGGCAGCCAAAAGTTAAGAGCTCTGCTAACATTAAGTTTTCTTTAAGTTTCTGATGTTTTCACCTCTCCACCGTGTCCATAGGTTCATGCACAGATTCCTGGTGCACCTTTTCTGAACCTCTTTCTTCAATGGCACAGCTCTAACTTCAGAATCAGCCATAGGAAATGTGCTATTCTTATAAGCCAGTGAGATTTTAAGGAGCCAAATGCTTCAAATACCATTTGACATGATCAAGGGCAGGGACCACTCATTGGAATTACCATGTGCCAAGAAGTCATTGAAAATAAAACCACCACAAAGAATTGCTGGGCTTGTTCTGTGTCATATGAATTCATAATGACCAAACTGTGGCACAGCTCCATTCTCACATCAAGTGTGTATTTATAGTAGTTGCAAGTGAAGTCAATAACATTTCTTTGGTCTTACAAAGGTTACTGAATGTCAAATTCTGTTGAGAACAAAATCATTCTAAAGATATACTGAGAGCATGATCCTAATTTGCTTCAGCAGCCTTTGGCCTCTTTGTCATATAGAAACCCAGGAAACTACAGAAACTTCGGATTTGTCTTCCTTTTAAAGACTGGATTATTTTCCAGAGACCATCTGATGAAGCAGAACATGTACCAGTTAGGCACTGGCCTGGTTTTGGAGGCCTTGTGGATATGTGTGCCCTCAACTGGAACCAGGAGCATTCACTTACTCAACTGGAACTGGGTGATTTTCATTTCCTGCACTACAACTGCCTACCTCAGGGCAGGCAAAACGCTCCCTCTGCTTCCTGCTGTGCCTTGAAGTGCACAGCCCTGACATACTTTAAAATGATAGAAACTTTCTGAACTCCAAATGCGACTCAGCCCAGGGCTCTGTTGAGACAAGCCATGGAGATGTTCCGCCTCATTTCAGCAATTAGTGGATTATCCTTATGCTGTTTGATTATCTTTGTTATAGCCTTGTGTGTGTTATTGGAGTCTAATTCCCACTGATTTCAATGTGTGAGATGCGCTTTTTGTTTTAATGATAACTCTGGAATCTGGAATTAACTGTGCCAAATGAGGTTGCATATGGAGGTCCATGTTAATTTATGTTTAATAGAAATAAATACAGGTGACTCTCCCTGAGGAAAACAGGGTTTGTAAGGTCATTTGGCTTGCTGAGGCATGTGGATGATGCTTTTATGCCAAGCCTAAATGGTGGGAAGGATTAGAGAAGTTTCAGAAGGGCATATTGAATTTGCATCTGTGCCTAAAAAAAATGTCTTGAGAAATCAGAGTCATGTAAAGGAAGTGTGGAAGAATATCCTTGTGTCTCTTCAAGTTGAAGTCAAATATCCTATCTGTGCTCTTAGGGCCAAAAATAGGCTGCCATTTAAACTATATGCTGGTATAAGTGTGTTTTGGGGCGACCCTGCTGGATAATCCTTCAGGTGCACCCACAGCTTTGAAATCCCCCATAGCATGCGCTCAATGTATCATGGACATGCTCACACCTCCAGCTATTCTGTCTGCCTTTACAGCAGCAAGGCCAAGCGGAGAACACCTTGTCCCTAGTCCCCTGCTGCAAGGACGGACCAGAGGTCTGCTCATTCTCCAGCTGATGAAGCCAGGCAAAGCAGGCACCAGCAACAAGATCCCAGTGGCAACTTCGAATTTAGAGACTTCCAGGGGCAGCTGTGGCATAAATAAGGTAACCGTTACTGTTTTCTGCACATGCACAAAGGAGGTGATGTGTTACAAAGCTGGTTACAGAACAGATCCCATAGCTAGAGCTGCAAAGCTTTATGCTTTCAGCCCCAGTCTAACCCATGAAGTCTCAGCCAGAATGTCAGCCATTACAAATGGTACTTCTGATGGTCCTGAGCTTCTGAAATGAGGTTGCTTTTATGGAAATGCAGTGACCAGTAACATGACTTTATTGGATGAATTATGTCTTGACACTTTTCCAGGTAAAGCAGCAGAGATGACAGTTTGGCAGAAGAGATAGAGTTAGTGTGTGAAAGGATATCTATAACATATGGGCATCAGGATATATATGTGGGTGAATACATAGTCATTCTTCTGAAAAAAAATAGGTTTAAAAAGTGTCCTTTCCTCTTACAAGGTCAATGAAGATTTAATTATGAACCCAAACATACCTAATACATATGTAAGAGATCCTGGGGAACAGAATTTAGGGGGGACAGAATGAATATAAAGCTGAAACTTGTCAGTGTAACCATTAAACGCAGTGGCTCAGTGCCAGTTTACACTACTGAGAATGTGGCCAGTAATATCTATTTAGCACATGCTGTCTTGTGTCTCTTGTAATAGTTATTTTCAGTCATTAGGATTCCTTTAGCAAAATAAGGTCCTGCCTTATCCGAGGGGCAAGACTTAAACTAATTGTAGTACCTAAAGTTCTTTTCAGTTTTCTTTTATGTATGTAGAATAAGCCAGCTCTATACAGTACCTTACACACTATATATTTCCATGGGTTATAGGTCTTCTTCTATATTTCTATACTAATTATATAACTAGTTTTGTAAACTTGTTCTTCTTAGGTAAGATGTTCCAGAAATCAAACTAGTCACCATTAAACACCACAAGTACAGCTGCAGGTTTAAATATTTTATAATCCAATCAAATTGTTTGAGTAGTAATGCATTTAAATGTTGTTATGGAATCCCCCTTAGACTTTTTAAAATGGTTACTCTGTTCTTGGCTTTGCTATTTATGAAATTCATATGGGATGACATTTTTAATAATAGAGCATTTGACTTACAGAGTAGCAATTCCTGCAGTGTCTCACTGTAATCTATAATTTTCTGACTGAACTTTCAGAGGGACACAAACATGTATCACACTTTTATTAATGAACATATACGTCTGTTGATGTTGCCATAATTGAAATGACCTTAAGTGAGAAGACCTACATAAGTCATTTAGCATTTTTTATGATGCTTGGGTGAAGATGCTCTACAGATGCAGCTTTAGGAAGCTAAAGCAGGAGTACAAAAGCTGTGCTAAAATGATGAAGGGAGGTTTAATTCAGAAAATGAAGCAAAGCACAGCCCACATATAATTAAGCAACATCCAGTACTATAGAGTTGGATAGAAGACAGCTATCAGGGAGTTGAAATTACCTCTCCTCCCTAGAGAGGATGGCACTGTCAGGTCAGGGGTGTGCTAAATGCTGGGTAACATGAGAGTATTTGATTGCAGTTGCTTTCATTGTACAGAGATTGTGGATAAACTGAGGACATCATTTCTGAGAGGCAAAAGTTCTTTAACCTCCTCAAGCACACAGATGTGTCAGAAGGGCATTTATAAAACAACAGCCAGGGCTTTGGAAAGGAAAATAGACCCAAAGAAAATGGCAAGGACTTGCTCTTTTGCAGTTCACCTAAGGCTCTTTTCCACTGAAAAGCATGATCAGAATCCAAACAACTGCATGAAACTGGGGCAGAAAGTTGTGAAAAGACTGGTGAGAAGCAGACCTCCCCTGGGTGCAGGCCAGCTCTGCAGTGCTCACCCTGTCCTGTACCCCAGCCACTGGTGCCAGGAGTAGAGGAAGACCATGGGTAGGGAGCCTTCTGCCTCTCTCCCCTCCTCTCCCTGTAAAACGTGTGGTTTCAGGCAGAGATGCAATGTCAGCTTCCTCTTCCTTGAAGTCTCTGAAGTGCTTGCTGTGCTCTCATAGGTGCCTCCTGCCTGAGAAGGTGTGCTGTGAAACCCCAGCTGGGCTACAGCATTTCCTGGCCAGCCCTATGATGAGGGAAAGGTGTTCTAGGACATACACGCAAGCCTCCTGCACAAACATCCTGAAAGGCACAGACATGCAGCCAGGGTTCCCAAGGGGGTTGTCTTTTGTTTCAGCAATGATTTTTTTCTGCCCTTTATGTATTTCGTTATCTGTTTAAGAGCATAAAATAATTTTTCTACTGATTATGGCCAAACCAGATGCCCACATGGCAAAAATGAGCATATGTAGTTCCACTGGCTTCAGAAGCATGAGCTAAGATAGTGCTTGTGGTATGCTGATAGCTTTGATTTGCTCAGTACTGTGGAAGAGTTTCATTTAGAGTTTAAACCAGAAAAGCTTTGAAGAAAGAGCCTACAGGTGGAGGGATAGAACCTGGTCCCATATGCACAGCTGTAAATCTCACTTTGGAGCTACTCCAGATTAACTTCACTAAAAGTGAGCCTGGAATCAGGCCCTGTATGCCTGATTTACTTCAGACTGTTATTAATTTGAAGAGAGAAAATGAATTCTTGTGAAGGGGAAATAAGCAATCTTTATTAATAATAATTAGAGAGGGAAGACATTCTTTGATATATTGTCTTAATTTGGTATATAGACAGATCAATAAAATATAGAATTAATAATTTCATAAACTAGTACATGTTTTGTATAGTTTAATATTAATTGTGCTTAAATGTTTCCTTAAAGCAGTATTGCAGTCACAGCTACCCACAGTGAATTGTCTGAGCACCTCTGCTTAGTTGCAAAGTCCTTAGTGATGGGTTGGGATCACCAAAGGTGACCAAGCCTTGTGATGAGGGAGGCAGCAACACCAGGTGTGTGTGTGTCACCAGCAGTTGGGACACTCCATGTTTTAGCTTGCAAGCCACTGCACTTCCTATGAACTCTTGCTCAGGGTTTGCTTCTCTCTATGCTTCTTGCTCTGGTTTCAAGGCATGTAAATGATGTTTATCATAACTGCTGTTAATATAGTACCACTCCAAGGCATCTTGTGCTAAGGTGTGAGTCCCATTACTCTAGGGCCTGAAGATTTGGATGGTATGTTTATTGAGATGTCAGAATCGGGGGGCAGGGGGGAATAGGTGTGGGATATGTGTCCCAAGAGCACATCCAAGTCCATATCCTGCTATTAAAATGCATCTCCAAAGCACCAAGGTAATTGTTTTTTCATTGACTGAAAGGGAGTTGTGCCACCGTTGCCACCATCACTTCCCAGAGATCTCACTGGTGCATTGTTTTCCCTTCAAATCACTCTCATCTTCTTACTCTTGACTTTTGGTGGTATCACAGCACAGAGTAAGGAATGGCTGCTGTCCAAATTCTTATTTGACTCAAGCTTAGTGGAAAAACCACCAGTATAAGATTTTACCAGAAGCCACACACTGATGTACCAGGATTATTGTGTTCTTCATAGAGTGATTGTATGTAATTTTACATGTAATGTTCTTTGAACATATGGTTCATAACATAAAATCCCTTCATTTTAATTGACACAATAGGCTGGAATGGCTTCTTTTTCCCTTGCCAAAGTACTTGTTATGGTCTGTATCACCTATAATGTGCATTCTGTACAGCTCCTAACTAGATATTTGGATGCTGGAATGCAAAAGACTGCTATTTATGAGACCATGAGACCACCTAGTGGGTCAACGATTTGCATTTTAAAAGTTCATTAATATGTACTAGGATCATAATAATGCCAGTGCTTCATCACACCAACCTTCATCTCATTCCAGTAATAAACATCTTTCAAAAATGGCTTTAACATGAAACAAGAGCAAAAACCCGTGTATTTTGCGACTCTCAAGTTGCCCTAAATGAAAGTTTAAAGGACATTGGGCAAAGTATTTTTCTCCTCACAGTAGCTAAAGGAATTTTTTCCTTCTTGTTTTTAAGAATCCACCAGAGGCTTGAAAGTGAAAAATCTGTTTTCTTATCTAATTCTTTTTTCTTCCTTCATGGACACACACTGCTTTGCTATTGTGAAGCTGCTGACAAGTGCCAGTCTGCTGGCATTGATTTCTTTTTCTTCTTATTTAGGAATAACACTGTTGTGTATTTGTTTAGCAGAATATACAAAAGCTAAGGAATTATGTGGGTTTTCCACACAAACACAGAGAAATACAAACTTTTTTCTGACAGCTATGCACAAGTACTCGTGCTCTGCCCCCATCCACGTTTCACATCGAACTGTTTTACATCTCTGTACCTGTCTTCAGTTGAAGAGCCTTTGTTAAGCATAATCAGAAACCCCCTTTTCTCCCAACCCTGTATTCATTCTGATCCATATTCTTTTCCCTTTTGCAAAGCAAATTCATAATAATAATAATTCTTCTGACAAATATTATGTTTTGATTTTTTTTGCTGTTTCAAAACTGCGGCACGGAGGAGTTTAGACTGCCTTTCATTAAAGTTTAATCCCAAAGGCATATACAGAGGTAGGTGAACGTCTGCATGACTTGTCTGAAATATAGGTTAATTAAGCAAGCTAAATATACTTTACAGAACAGAACAATAGAGCACTCCGTTCTGCAGTTGAATTCAGGAGATTCGGAGACAAAAGTGATCATCAACATTGGCTCTGAGCTTCCCCGGGCCTGTTTTGAACTTTATACAACAGCATAGACTAGTGGCAAGAGGGAAAATTGTAACCGGGACGCTGTTAACAGCTTGCTGTGTCTGAGCTGCCACCCTTCTCAGACTTCAGTTGCAGTGGAGCCTGGTGACCTGTAGCTGTGTAAACAGGTTCATAAAACACGACTGTAATTAATAACTACCTTACTTATCTAAAGCTGCTTTCTGTTGACCAGGTAAGTGGAAAACCATCTCGCAGCTAATGAAACACATAACGTGGTAGCAGTTACATCAGCTCGGAGACAGAAATAGGGGCACTTCCATTTTGTTTGATCATGGAGCACTCAGTTATCTGCAGTTCAACATAGTCTCTTACCTTTTTATTTTGGTATGGTGTTTTTGTGACTCTATCAGCACAGTTGTCCTTTCATGTAAGGTGGAGAACACACAGTAAACTTCTTTTTCCTTACTTCTGTTTGATTCCATCTAACTCTACTTATTTCCACCTCTCAGTGGGTTCACTTTGTCAGTGCCTCCAAACCCACAGGATGAGCACACTGGACAGAAAGAGTGTTTGCCTGTTGTGAATGGGACTGGCTGCCTCTTCTCTTGCTTGTGTTATTTAGCTGCGTTTAGCGCAGTGGGTTTTCTTTTCAGTATTTGCCTTGAAACCTAGGGCTCTGGTGAAGCAAAATTCCTACTCATTTCAAGAGGGGCTTCTCAGTGACAGAATGTTTGGCCAAAGGAGGTGCAACCACAGCTTCTTATCCTTAGTACAAAGGAGATCCCTGCCAGATTTTCCCCGGAAGTACAGCAAGGCCACACAGGGGATGCTAGAAGGAGATCAGCTTGTTTTGCACAGTCTGCATTATGGACTTTGGCATTTTGCTTATCAGTTCCTGCCTACCTTATGTAGTCATTCACACTTACGCAAAGTGGATGCAAAATGTGAAGGAAAACTGTCAGTCACTTTCCACACCTTTCCTACTGTTACTGATGACTAAATGAGGTGCAAAACAATGAGAAACCTCAGTGTGAGAAAAGACCAACTTGACAAACCAAGAATAACCCTGGGACTGGTTTTGAGTAAACTTGATGGATTTTCTACTGCTCAGTAGCTAAACCAGACAGTTTCGCACAGAGACCTGATGTTACCTTATCCAACTCTGGCCTTCAGAAGAACTCGTTCTAGTCATTAGTAAAATATGTCCTGCCCTTAGTCCGGCCTCAGATGAACTAGTGTCTCATCTCCTTTCCTCCCATGTAAGTACATAGCGTGTGTGAGATGGGGCACAGCATGCACTGCTGGTCTTCCGCTGGCCCTGGCCACCTGGGCTGGAAGTGGGCTGTGTTGCTGGAACTGGATAGTGTGGAGATGACTATATTCAGCTCTGAATGGTGTCTCCAGGTTTCATAACTTGAGCTCTGTCTGATGTAAACTTCATATAGAGTGGGGCTGATGTTGGCGAGATAAGTCAGGTGGCAGGCTGCAAGAACAACAAAAGTGGTTTGTAATGTTGGCAAGAGGGAGATGAGGCACATGAGGATGTGATGGTGATAACCTTTGGTTAAGAGAGAAGTAAAATAGCAGTTGTAGAAGCAGCAGAGAGGGAGGAAGATGTGGACTCAGTGAGGTACAGAATACAGACGATGTTCCCCTTGCTTGGTTGCAGAAAAGCTGCAGTAGGAGACAGCTGAGTGGGCAAAGTGTTGTTTTCATTTTGGATTTTGTTTTTTCTGCTAATAGGAGTAGAATCTGACTGATTTGACTAAAAGGACTATAACTGATTAGTGATGAATTACATCAGCTGGTAGATCTTTGCTAAATTTTTACACAGCTGCTCTGAATTAAAACTCCAGAGAATCTGATACAGAAGGTAAGCAGTTGGTGCTGTGAAGGTTTTGGACTCATCCTAAGCTGTAAGGTGAAGACATTCAGTTCTGTTTTTTGTGTGAGCAGGCTGTGCTGAAACAGGTAACCTGTGTCTGCAGTCAGTTATGGAGGAAAAGGTGTATTTGCAAAGAAACAAACAGGGCACCTTTAAAATCCAGGTCTTCCAGCAGGTCTGCAGGGCTTTGATTTAATCCTACAACCAAACCACTCTGCAAGCTGAACACTCAAAGCTCTGTTTGACTGGAAGCCCACATCACACAACCCAGATTCATGAGGAGATGTCTAGAGCAGCTCTCAGGTGGCTGATGATGATGATTCTCCCCAATGGGTTGTCTGCTGTGGCAGGAGACACTCATTAGCTCATGTCTGCCCAGCTTCTCTGTCAGTCCAGGGAGGCAGCATTGGCCTAGATACCTCTCTTGAACAGTCTAAAAGCTGCATGTGACAAAAGAGGCCAATCCCTTCTCCCTCCTCTCCTCACTATTTAAAATATCACAAGAAGTTGGAGAGAAATATTTTCTTCATAATTTGATTTTTTTTATCCACTGTGGTGCTTTGGGATGTGGTCTGCAGATGTTGCTTGCAGAACAGAAGTTTATGATAAAGAATTGATTGAAAGCTAGTAGGAGTTACGTACTTACATGATCAAATACATGTATGTGAGCACAGTATTCTTTGCTCAAAAAAAGCTGATCTCAATTTGAAAGATAACTCAGGAAAGAAGTAACACTTTCTGAATAACAGAGAGAAAGAGAGTGAAGGGATTGGAGGGCAGGAGGACCACAAGGCCAGGAATTTTGCTGTTTGCTACTGCCAGAACTGGGCTGTGCCTCTGGATTATAGGAGATACTTGAATGAAAGAAAAAACAAATTGTATTGCACTATTTAAGATGACATAAAGGGAGATTTGTAGCAATCCTTTTGATTAAGCCAACCTTTTCTCTTCTAGTATCAGGAATCTTGTTCAAATGTAGCTGCCTGTGCCCAGCACTGGCTCTGGCGTGGCATGGCTGTGTAACCTTGGACAAGATCTGTGTGAAAAGCGGTGTTGGGGCTTCCTCTGCTTTGCTCAGAAGCTGCTTTTAAACTTGGGCACTTGCCTGGTGCTTTGCCTGGGCTGCCCGACAGCTGAGCCTGTGCTTGACCATGTACCCTGGTGGTCCTTGTCTGTATCCCTGATCTTCTGACTTGACTTTGGGTCACCCACCCTTTTCACCTTAAGCTTGTCTGGCAACCACTGAGCTCTTGCCTGATGCTGGTTATTGTCACAGGACCTTTTTTGGGTATTGTGAGGCTGCCCTTTCATAGTGGTGACACTGCCCTGCCCACTCTGCTGTCACCCTCTGCTCCTGTCTCTTTGAGTAGCAACCCACCCTTGCTTCTCCCTGACACTCAAATCGCTTGGTGCTAGGAATCCTTCCAGGTGGTACCAGCACTCTTACTGTGGCATGCAGCAGGGACAGAGCTGTGGAATGACAAGCAAGCTCCTTACTACTGAGTCAGAACAGTGACCCACCTACCCCCTGTATCTGCAGCAGCGAGAACAGGAGGTACCAGCACTTCAGTTACAGGCTGAAAAGCATGAACCAATCTCCATTCAAGTCTATCCGGTGCACACTCCCAGGATGTGTCCTCAGGTATCCAGTTAGAGGATAAGAGTCTGCTCTTCTAAACTGAAGAATACTGTGATCATGCCTAGAAATAAAGAAGCACCAAAGAAAAAAAAGAGAGCATGTAAAAATGTAGAAAGCAGAAGATAGGGACTGCAGGGTTCATGAAAGGAATACAGGAGAAAAAAACTATCGTATTTTCTGCCTTATGTCTTTATTTCTGCTCTCTTATCCCTCCTGGTTTTGCACATTCTTTTTTCTTGCCCCTGCTATCCCCTTCTCTTCCCTTGCTCCTTCCCTGGCACGATGTGATACACCGCAGCTTAAAATCTTGGCACTCTTTTGAACTGCCGAGTTTAACATTCTGAAGGCTTTGAGTGGTAATAGCTGAAATATTTCATATTAGTGAAAGGTTAAAGCTGGGTCACCACTTCCCAAGCACACTTTGGGAGAACATTAAAAGTGCTCAGATTTGCTTACTTCTTTAGTCCCCCAACTCCAGCAAACATGCAGAGTCAGTCTGTGATCTCAGTGTTGGCAAACAAGGCAGGTTTTGTGTGGTGCACTGGTGTGCTTGAGTGGTGAGGGTTACCTAGTCACTTCTGAACACAGCAAGTACTGTAGGTTGTTGAGTTTGGTGTGTGTTTTCCTCCTTTGATTGGCTGGTTGTACCTTATAGCATCTGGAAGGCGAGTGAAATCATCTACATATGAACTCTTTGTGGAAGCAGGAAAATAATGATGATGGCATTTTGTTCAGGACCAAGGGTTTCTCCAATAGCTTATGGAATACAACTTTTCCTCCTCTTCTGGGGAATTTGGGAACAATCTTCTCAATTTAGGACAGTTGTCCATATTTGATGGAAGACAATATCCATACTGCTCTCTTAGCCACTACCCTGTCAGTCCGGTTAGCAAAAATTAAGGGTGGGTTTTTTTTTGCTTCCTTGACTTATTTATCCACGTACGTCTTTAAATCAATTCCTTTTCTCACTATTCAGATGTCAGCCAGAGTCACAAATCAATATGTGACCACGTAATTTTTTGGTGTAGTCAATGAGGCATGTTTAGGGGGTTACACAAAAAGAGTGACAGAAAAGGGAACATTTTCAAGCAAAGTTAACGCTCTGGAACTGGACAGATTGACATCGATCAATAAAGCACAAGGAGCTGCTCAACAGCTCTTGCTTAAGCCTCTTCTAGAATGGCCATTTACAAGGGAAGGTCACTCCATTTTTGTGCTGTTGTATGCCTCAATCCTGCCTCCTAATCCATGCAAACGCTTTCCTGTGCAACTTTGCTGGTTCTCAAATTAACTATTAATGAAATGGCTATTGGATTGCATTGGTATTTATTACCGCTGTACTTCCCAGTTACTCAAATCTTGGAAATGATCCTTTCCATACCATCATCCAAGTCATTACTGTGAATAATTAGAAAGCTGGGCTGTACCCTACTGGTAACCTCCTTCCACCTTGAAATAATCCCATTTACTTCCACTGTTTGTTTCTTGCCCTTCAGCCAATTTTCAGTCTCTGTAGCCTGCCAGTTTTCTTCCTATTGTGTGAGTCTGCACCTTAGGCGCTAGTCTCCCATATGGAAATGTTTTCAGAAAATAAGAACTGAATTTCTTGTATCCAGTCTCCCTCTAATTATTCTGCTTTATGCTATCGTGCTTATATATTCAGGATTCCTTTCCTCTCCCTTGTCGGGAACGTTTGCCAAACTGTTCCACTGCTGGGTCCCTTTTCAAGAGGTTTGAATTGTGTCTCTATCTTCACCTTCCCATCTTACTTCCAAATCACATCCCTGAACAGAGATTCTAAGTCCTTTCTATAATTATCTGTGGGGAGGGAACCCTCTAGATAGCAAACTGTGAGAATTCTGTGGGTAGAGGGTGAGGGATCTGGGCTCCATCTTTGTGCGAATCTACAAAGAGGCACTAGTGTTGCACCATCAGTGTTTTTGTGGGATAAATGGGGGGGGGATTTTGATTGTACAGAAAATTTAATTAGATTTAAGGCTAATTAAATTCATTTTTTTCCATATTAACATGTTCACAAATATTATTGCATCTCGTTAGATTTCATTCTTCTCTCCTTACTGAACAATATTCAGTAGTAGTTTCAGATTACAATAAGTTCATTATGAAGATAAGGTGGAATTAGTGTAGGAAGCTCAGCTGGTTGAAGGGGTCTGTGCTTTAATTACTGCAGAGGGTGTGCATATTAATTACAACACAAGTGATATTTACTGTACCTCAGGAACATATGACAGAGTAAAGATACTGACAGCACCAGCTAATAAACTCAGTATGATAATGAGGAGAAAAGACCATAAAAATAGAAGGAAATAAAATTATTCATAAAGTATATTGATCCCAAAGTAAAGACATTAAGCTCTGATGAAGGGCAACAAAAGGGAAGCTCCTCACTTTATCAAACAAATAACCAAAGTAGAGAAATGTTAGCAGAGAGACAGATTGTCATTATCCTGCTCATGTGGCCACGCTCTGGAGGATACATGTGAGCAGTAAAATAGAAGATTTAATTTTTTTAATAAATCAGCAGAAAGTCAAGTCTTTTACCTGCAGGATCTCGGGTCACAGTGGTGGTGGTGAGCGTGGGGGCTGGACACATTGAAGGAAATGGTCGAAGAAGAGTGACAGGAAGGGATTGTTCTTTGGATGAGGAGCCATCACCAGCTACACAAAGAAACAACATGGCTAATTGCTTTAGGCTGCGGTAATTGCTGCTGGGTTTGTTGTGTTGGCTTTGTTTTTTTGTTTTTGTTTTTTTCCCCTAATACTAATTTTGAAGTAATTGTTTTAAATCATTTCTTACCAGTAGCCTCCCCTCCAACAGCCGTTTAAGCACATACCAAACATGAAACACAGTGGCAGGATCTGCTGCGTGTCTCTTGGCCGTGGGGTCAGTGCCCACTCCACAAGGATATGGAGGGCAGCTCCCTTGGCTGCTCAGGCTAGGGGACCTGTCATAGTTCTCCATTTCCTTGCTGGCACTCGCATGTGGTTTACTACTTGGCAGCAGCGCACAGAGAAGTGCATCAGTGGTGACTGGTTGGGATGACACAGCATTAGGGCAGATAGTATCAACTCAGTCTTGTTGCTTAGCTTCCTTTGGCATAGTGTGCACTTCTCTAGGACTTGTGTCAGAGCAATTCTGTTTGTCTGCTCTTTGCAATAAACTAAGGCTGTGCAAGTGATCTGAAAAAAAACCAGCCACAGCATAAGTAATTTCTTCCAGACATTACTTTCCTTGATGTTTGAATTGAGTTCTGACCCAAGGCCTCAGCCACCAAAACAGAAAGTAAAAGCCTCACCTTTTGCGTGTAGTTAATCTACACCCTGATAACTCTGTAGTAATCATTTTGTGCTGGCTACTTCAATAGATTTTGCCTAAATGAAATCAAAAGCAGCAGTTCAGTCCTATTCAGACTATTTTAGTGTCTGAATAAGACAGGGACCATACAATGCCTGGAAGTTTTAGTACATCTAATTCTTTTTATTATAGTCATTGTGCTACAGAATGTATTTACCTCTAAGGAGGTGTTGTAAGTTAGGTGATGATGAGGGGAAGCTGGTAAGCAAGTCATCTTGCTAGCCATTCATCTCTAAAGACCAATGTTCAAATCACATTTACTGAAAGCTCCGTATGTCTATTGCTTTGTTGTCAATCTCTGCTTAATAAAGACACCTGGATTGAAGCAACCACTCTTGTTCAGGATCTCTGTGTTCTACTAAAGTCTGCAGTGGATGCTGTGTCATTCAAATGATCTTTTCACTTTTTGGAGCACCGGTTGGGTTTTTTGCTTCTTTCCATCCTACAATTAAGGATCCATGTTTCTTCGCCTTCATTCTTCTTGGCAAGTCAAGGAAATAATGTCATACTTCCATGTTAACACTGGTTAACAGTAAATCCAAAAGAAAATGATGAAGAAAATCTATTGTCACTGGTATTCCTGTAGTCAGCCCTGGGTTTATGCACTGGGCCAACTTAACTGCACTTCAAGCATCCAAACCTCTTGAATCTATGAAACAGATTGAAAATGCTGCAAGAGCAGTTGGTATCTTGACATTTCAGGTATTTTTATCCAAAGCCAGGAATATATATAAACCAGAAAAAATTATAACAAAACCATACGACCACTTTCAGAGCTTCAAAAAGGTCTGGCTTATATCTGCTAAGTGTGTTGGACTGTTTGGTCTTTCTCTTATCCAAGTGCATTTGCCTACTCCTCACTGTAATTCAGTGAGTGAAAGACTAATGGTGGTCCAGTGGTCTTTGTGAAATGTGTTGGTGTTCTTGATTCACATCCCAATTTGTGTATCAGTAAAACCCCTGCTGCTATGAGCACTTGTGCTCCTGTGTTTGACAGAGGGATTGAGGTTTCGCTTGCTTTCTCACCCTTAGAGGTGGTCCTTCCAAGATGAGGACTGAAGCAGATTTGAGGACATTGGGGAAGCATATGTTCTTTCTGTGCATGCTTCACATATCCTTAAATTTCACAGTTTCTGGCTCTGATTCAGTGTCTTTCAGTGATGCATTTATCAACAGATTTTTAACAGTGGAAAAAAATACAGCAGGTTAACCTTTATCCCAGTTCCTCCTGCAGTTGCTACTTGTGAGGAACAACAAGGAACAAAAAGCAAGACAGTGATGTCTCTATGTTTGATGATCTGAGCATGCAGAATTACTGATCTAGATGCAAGTGCTTAAGGAGTGATTTGAAAGCTATCTTTAAAAACTGAATTTTAAACCTCCCCTTTCATATTCCACTGTAAACCCATTGTCTTCCTTGAAGACATTCTTCCCTTAGCCCTGTAAGGTGGTTAAGCATATGAAGTCATGCTTCACACATGGGCTCAGTTAAGTAAATGCACACACTTAAGTATTAATCATAGCCTTACGCCTAGGAGAAATTCTGAAGTAAATTTGCGTGTTGAACGGACTTAAAGCTAAGCATTGAGTTTAAATGCTTAGGTGGGTTCAGCCTAACTGCACTCAGAAAAGAGCTGGAATACGTGGCACATGGATGGATGTCACAGGCACAAATAAGCACAGTTTCAGTGATGTAAAGCATAATGGTATTTACAGGATCAGAAAGAACTCCAATTTATGTTAACAGTCAGTGGAGGTGATTTATTTTAAAGAGCAGAAGAGAGTGTTAGCGGATTCAGTATATTTAGCCTTTCGAGGGATTTCTTTACAGGGTACTGCATGAAGACCTAATAAGGAATCTTAACTCCAGGGAAGATCCTATTTCGAGTTTAATACCTTTCAAAGAGGAAGCCAAGAACAGAATAAATTGGCCTTTCTTGCATCCTTCTCCTTCTTCCGCTCCCCTACAAGCCCCCACTACTTAATCCTACCTTCTGCAGGAGCTGATGTGATATGCTGACCATGGTAAGTGATTTTGACCAATCGTTGTTTCATGGTTTTGAGGCATTCCAGGACTAATCAGACTGTGTACCTGTAATACAATACAATGGTACACAATGAAACCCAGGATTTTGGGCACTTCTACATTTTGATTTAGGGTTAATGGAACAGGCAATGAAGTCAGCTCAATGGAGATGGCTGCTCTCTAGGATGATGCTAGTTGTCAGTCAGAAAGAAATAGAATACATTGTGCGGGTGGTCAAACAGGAGAAATCATCAAGAAGAAAATATTTTAATGCCACCATATAGATCAATGGCATGTCCTTACCTTAAAAATCATGTTCACTTTTGGTCTCCTTTTCTCAAAGACGTAACAGAAATAGAAATGGTCTGGAGAAGGGCAAAGAAAATGAGTTGAGCCATCTGAAAGCCTTTCATATAAGGCTACATTAAAAAGGGCAGGATTATTATTTGGTTTGGAAAGAAGAAGAGCAAGAGGAAATGTGGCAGAAGCATATAAAATAATGAAGGGCATAGATCAGGCCAGTCTGCTGCTTCTCATTACGTTTGTCTGTAACAAAAGAAAAAGAGAGAACTCAAAATAGAACAACAACTGGCCAAAGAGTGATTCATTAGAGCGAGTGAAAAGTCCAGCACTTGCTGTATGAGTGTAACTTGTGGAACTCAGAGCTGCAGGATAAAATGAAGCCCAAATGATTTGCATTAATAAAGCCCAATGCAAATTTACTTCTCAAACTTGAATCATAGCTTATAATCCTTCCAACCAGGATGTTATAAAAGCTCTTGTTACTCCTTATCCAGGTTTAAGATCTTCACCAGCTGGGCTGGAGGAATACATCTTCCCTGTGGTACTGCATTGCTGATGTAGGTTCAGAATGGAGCAGGAGAGAGACTATGTCTTTCCTCACTGCGTTCAGGAGCTGGTGCTATTGGACAGGATGTTGCATTACAAGAATTATGCGATGACAAGCTGAAGCTATTGCCCACTGGCAATTTATCAGCTAAGAATTCTCTGTGCAACAAAGTGCTGCTTCTCTTTGGGGTCTGCAAAGGGTCTGTGCTCCTTGTTTTCTGGTTTTGGTCTGCTCACAGTTTGCAGCTGGGTTGGGGTAGTCAGAACTGCTGCTAGTGTTTTCCCTTTCTTAGTAGCCTTTAGTCTCCTGGTGACTGTAGAATAAGAATCAATGTTCTACATGAGCTTTTAACTGCCTGATCATTATAAGGCAAGCATGATCATTAAATGATCCTCACTTTATTAATGCACTTTATTAACTATCTTTTCCTGTATGCCTGGCAACCGCACTTGAGGTAAGTTAGGAACAATTATGATGCTGAATAAATAGAAATAATGTAAGTAAGTAATAGTAAAACATTAGTTGAGGGCACTCTGGAAGACACACACTCTGTATTGCACCTTAACTTGATGTTTAGTCATTAGGGTACCTGTTCTTCATTTTTCTTTAGTAAATAAGGCAGAAATGTACCAGGCAGCCTTGCTGCAAACAGACATTGAGTTGAATTTGGTGCTTGCTTTCTCTGAAATTCCTTCTTAAATGAATTAAGATATTGTGAACAGACTGAAAATCCTTCTTAACCTCTTACTTGGGTAGTCAACAGTTACTTCTAAGCTTTCTGACTGTTTTTGCCCCCACAGAGGAAAGACAGATGTCTTTGTTGTTAGCGGTGTATCTCTGATTTGTAAAATACAATTTCCTTTAAGGATTCTTGAGTATGCAGACTCAGCTGCTTCTTGAATGGAACAGAAGCACTTCCTGACTGAGTGAATTTGAGCTGAAGAGATCTGAGCAAAGTATGGGGGAAAATACTTACAATTATTTCCTATATTAAAAGGAAAAGAAGTGCAGCTTGAAACACGCAGTGACCTTGTTTGCTTTACCTGAACAATGAGAGGTCAAACCACATTATTACAGACACTTGTAAATCCTGGGTTTTATGCTGTGTTTCTGAATATTCACAGGGAAGGAAACTCCTTCTTGTGCTGTGGGATACCAGCATTTAGGTATCACTCTTTACCCCTGCTAGCACTATCCTGTGATAATACACCAGGTTTATGCTGTTTATATTTCACCCTACATGACCTACACAATCCACCCCAAAGTGAAATTTTTCCTCCTTCTGAAACCTGTCTCCTCCTCACTTCTGGCTTGCAAAGGATGCTCCATTGTTCACAGTACTGGTGTTTGGCTCTTGTCGAGACCAATGTTCACTCATCACAATACCCCTGTCAACACCGTGCTATGTATGTGTTAGCTGCACTATATTCCTGTTGTCAAATGGCTCTGCTGTCATGTAGTGTTTAAATGTAAAAGATATAGGTGACGATGTGGAGCTGGAGAATTGGGCTGAAAATCTGGATTTTAAGTTGTCTGCAGCACAGAAGTTGAAAAGCTGAGACAGTTTTACAATAAATGTAAGCAGTTTAAGCAAGCTTGTAGCTATCAAGATGTGGATGTATGTTTTCCCCTCTGAAATGTGCTGCCTTTCAAGAGCACAAGTGTGGCATTTAGGTGACACTGCACTGCTCATCTGCGTGCCCTTTCTGGGGATGACTCTGCTTCTGTCTCCTCCTGTCTGCGCACGCTGTAACTCCAAGGGTCTGCTGTGACCCTGCCACAGGCTACAAGACCAGTGAGCTGCAGAGGAGCCTGAACTGCTAGTGATACAGGAAAAGATGACAATGAATAAAATGCAGTGCTCTTTTTCACTGCTATCAGCTTTATTTCAGATCTGCTTTAGGGTTTTTTCCTGTGTGCTAGAAAACCTTTATTTTTGATGATTTTTCCTTGCCTACCTGTTTCTATTTTTTTCCCCTGTTTTGGTCCAACACTCATAGGTGTTCCTGGTCTTCCCGCAGGCTGGGTTGTGGATGAACCTCCTAAAATCCAGTGTTTGCTAAGAATAATCCCGAGTTTCTGAATTAACTAGAAATGAAAATCAGAAATAAGAGACCACTTCTCTTCCTCTTCATCTCCTACACTGAAGCAGGGAGACAGCACAGCCTGCAGCAGTCCTCAGGGAGGGAACTGGTGTCAGAAGACTGGTTTTGTGTAACCCTAAATTGGAGCATAGACACTAGCCATATCCAAAGAAGAAATCAAATGCCTCTTGGTTCCTGGCCTGTAGTTCCTGGCCGATTTAACTGGAAATCCAGGTAAAGTTCCTTGTGAGGACAGTGCCAGTCTGTGAAAGGGTCCCTGTATCCCTTCAGGGAAGATTACCTTTCCTTAAAAACAATATTCCAACCAAACAAAAAAACCCCCTGACACTTGCAATTAGTCATTACCTACTGTTGCTTGCGATTTGTTGGCAGATCAAGCTACAATCTGTTGCACTATGACAGATCAATTTCTGCAATTCATCACAGAACTGAGCCAAAACAAAACAACTTTCTCTCTCCTTCCCCCTCCCTCTACCCTCAGTGCTGCAGCCTCTGGTTTGCTGCGAGCCTTAGACTTCTGTGGAAAGGAGCAGATGGGAGGCGAAAAGAGGGGTGGGAAGAGATGAGCCCTTCTCAATGTAATGCCCTTAATCTGAGTGCATGTGCACATTAATGTGAGATCAATCCCATCCTTGGAGCCAGCTACTGTGCAGTCCTAAAATAGCATTTCAGTCACTGGATACTGTACAAAATACTTTAATCCATTTTTGTCCAAACTTGCCCTTGCATTGTAAGTTATATCCTGCCAAAGATTTGGTTGGGAATAGGTGGGATGTTTTATGTCAGATTATTGGTTACAAGATCAGACACAAACATGTGCTTCCTTTCAGAAAACAGGGACCACTTGCTATTATGTGGGAGCTGCCCTTCATCCTCCCTTTGCCTAAGAGGGTGTCAGGGACCTGACAGATGTGTTACAACATGTTATTCTCTTAGAAAACTATGGTCATTTTTGCATTACCTCCATGAATGGTTAAATAAATAACACTAATGGTTCTAACATGAGATGTAAGGTAAAAGAATCTCATGGTTTTTCCTACTACCTTTTATAGCTCTGTCACCTGACTTGGTAAGCCCACCTTCAGTGAAAAAATAGCACAGTGACATTTTCAAAACATGCAGTCCCTTGAGCCTGGAACCTAACATTGACAAGAAAGCTCAGCTTGATTCCAATACTGCTTTGTGATGTGTACTCCTCTTTTTCAAGAGCTGGACTGCAATAGCTGCTAAATACAGAGAAAGGGTGGAAAAAAGGTTGCTATTATACTCAGTTTAGTTGTACAAAAAGCAGATGCTTTCTATGAATTTTATAAGAGAACACTGTCGGCTTTCCAAAGCACTCTGGGCTTGTTGCTCGTTCTCCCTTCACTAATTTTTTGCCTAGTGATGAACAGCCACCAGAGTATTTGCTCTCCCTTTTTCTCAGTTCCCCAAACAGCTCAATCCTGTGTGACGCTCAGTGCCACCAGCTCCTGTTGGGGTCAGTGAGCACTGATATTGGACAGCTTCTTGCAGGAAACCCTTTGTTTTTCAAAGAAGGGAGAAAAAAACTAGCAAATCTTCTCAGTGTTATTAAACTGCATCCTTGTGTGGGGCCAGATTTGTGGAAGTGTTTGCGTTTTAGCACCTGGATGGAGTGGTCAGCTTTTTGCCAAGTGCTGGTTGCTGCTGAATGGGGATAACACCCAGTTCCCCGGGGATCATTGCCAGGGATGGTGACAGCAGGATTTAACTAACTGAATGCATGTGGCACGTCAGTGAAATGCTAGCAATAGGGAGGGTCACTCTAGCAATACATACCTGCTCACTCCATGTTTCTTACCAGAGTGTTGTCTCACCTATGCCACAAGGATAAGGCAAACCCCACCATTCTCCTCTGTGGATCGTTTTAGTTTACACTGTTGTTTACTACAGGAAAAGCTGAATGCCTGAGCTGAAGGTTCTGGAGGGAGGAGGAAGCAACCATCCTGTTGTTTCCTTCCTTCTGTGAGCATGTTTTGGAAAATGCCTGTCAGCCCCCAGAGGAAGATTCACTTTCTCAAAGTATTTCACACTTTGAATAAAATGATGCACAGGTAGGACTGCTGAGCCAGAACACAGACAGAAGAGTCTTCTCTTTCAACAGATTAGAAATCCCCCTCATCTTCCCTGAGTTTTTCACCTCACACATGCATGGCACACACTGGTTTGCTCAGAAAGTCATCCAGAAAACTTCAGAATGCTTAAAAGCCCACTTTATTTTATTGCTAATATTTCTGTAGCTCTTTCTGAGGCAAAAATGTCAAGCTGATGTTTGTGGCAAGTAACATTAAGGTTCTGACTGTAGTCTCCAACACAGAAATGAAGAGGATGGCACTGTTTTAAACACCCTTTCTCAGCAGTAATTAAAGGACTTTTCCTTATATTTTTAAGGATAATATAAGACATTATAGTTGTGTTCTTGCCCTTTAAGAAAGCAGTAATCAAACAGGGTGTATACATGTTTAGAGTTGTATGTAGCTCAACGTAGTACTTTGGTTGTCATTGTTCAATAGCGTTGTTCTGGTAATGAAGCGAAACTTCTGAAGTCCAAAACTGAGATGGAAATTCTGAAATCGGAAATGTGTTCCATAGAAACTGTCTTGGATCTGTGCAGAAAAATCTGAGATACAGATGGGAATTGAGGCTTTATCAATTTATTTGGCTTTCATTAGAGCTGAATAAATAGTAACACGTGAAACCTAATTCTATCCAATTTCTTTGTTCTGGTAAATTACTACCTACGCCTTTTGCTTTTCTAGTTCCTGTGTTCCTAGAGTAGCAAGTGCTTTTTCCCCTTGGAGTGTTTTTTTTAAGCATTTAACCCCTCTCTCCCCCCTCTTCGCTCCCCTCAACAATATGTAGACATTTCAAAAGCATGCGTTTGAATCAGCTTTGAGTACAACTCCTGCACAAGTTGTCTTTTGAGGAGGTTGATGCTTTCAGAATCCTTCACTTTCTCCGTGCTGCTGGTGAAAGGAAGATATGATTTTATTGGTGCAGAACAGCTGTAGCGTGATATAGCACATTAACTTTAATTTTCATAATGGCCAGATATTAGTATTTGCACACTGGTTGTTGATGTGCAGGTGAACCGCAGGCCTTGTGTACCAGTCCTGAGGGAAATCGACTCTCTGAGCCAAAATGCTGGCGTTGCTCTGCAAAGACAAGCTACGGACACAGACAAACAATTGCAGAAAATATCCCTAATGTTAAATACAGTATAAAGAATCTGTTTTTCCCCCTCTTATTATTCCTATTGTTTTATTTCCAGCCCTCTTGCTAGTGGCTGCCTTTGTGGCACTTCAGCTGTGATTAGATGGGCGGGTGAGCAGCTTCCTCTAGAGCTGAAGCCAGCTGGGTGAAAAGACTGGCAGAGCCTCAACTCCTCGTCTACCCACTGCCTTTGGGGCGGAGTTTATTATCTCCACAGCTCTGTGACATGCCCAGTCTGTGTGAGCCAGGGGTCTCAGAGCACAAGTCAATATTCAGTAGTCAGAGCTTCCTTATTACTGCTCTGTTGCTATGCTTATTTTGATGTAGTCGTAACCTAAAAAACCACCTAATAGCCAAGAGGCTGGGGGGAAGGGAGGAGAAGAGGCAGCGAGAGAGAGGGTCATCCACTTCTAATGCTGGAAACCCTGTGATAATCTGTTCCATGCATTCAAATGAAAATATGACTTCTTGGCAGAGAATAGCATTATAATGTAAAATCCCATATGCTGTTATACAGTATGTTGCAATCTGTTTTACTGCTGCCTCTATTCTAACGAGTGAATACTGCCAATAAAGCAATTGAAGATAACACTAATTGCTTATTTCTGTGATCCATAATTTTTATGACTGCCTTATAGCTCTTTAGTCAAATAGATGTTTTTTGGCCTCTCAGATCTAGAACTCATGTACTGTAGTGATTGAGGCTGAAAATCTGCATGCTGGCCTGAGAGGATTTTTTTCCTAAGCTGATGAATAGTGTGTGTGTGAGGGGGAAATAATTGAAAAGTGTTAAAGAAAATAGAAGTCTTAAATCAGTCATAACAGGTCATAACACTGGATTTCATCAATATTTTTTAATATAAATGGGGTTCTTTCTCTCACCCTCTTGCTGCTTCGGCATTGTCTTTGCTGTGGAGTTATCAGACACTGGTTTTCAAAAATAAAACTCCCCTTAAGCTTTTCAGAGTGGCAGTGGCTGCCTTGGTGCTGTTCCAGGCACCTTTTGTCTCAAGAGACTGAAATATACCATTGGCATATGAGGGTAAGCAAGTCCTAGTACTGCAGCTTCAAACTGGGGCTGATCTTGTGAATGACCAGTTCTTTCATTACAAGGTAGGTCCCACCATTTCCTAGCAGCTCCTGTGTCATTTGAGTCATTCCCTAAGGCTATAAACCAGAAAGGCCACACTAACTATAAAGTCTTAAAAAAGGCCACTTAAGAGAATTGACCAGATTTACAAGGCATTTGGGGTTTCCTTGTGTTCTATGGGTGCTGAGGTGGTGCACCAGCTTTTAAAGCAGCCCCTTGGAAACCAAAGGGAAATGCTTTGATGGGTCCCCAATAGACATGTCTCACAGTCACTATGAGGAAACTGAGCTCCCCATTAATGGGAAGGTCAGAAACTTCCCAACCTGCGCAATGCGCTGATGTTTTTAGGGCACTTGCCTTATTTAAAGCAGATACGCTTCACATTTCCAGTAGGAAAGAAGAGCAGGTGAATACATCATTTGGTGGGTAGTAAACATCTCCTGACTCATTTACTAACCTACTTCTCCAGCATGCAGTGTCATGGGGGGGTGCTGGTGGGGAGGATGTGTGTTGTTTTGGGGCTAGTCCCCATTGTAGCCGTGAACCATTTCTAATATTCAGCGTTTTATTACGTTGTAGGTTATTGATCCTGTGCTTAAGGAGCACAATGACCCCTGTTCCTAGACGATTGTTAGCATTCACATGGTTCAACCTGACAGCAGGGATAGACATTGGG